>JAKLMY010000063.1:0-125113 GCA_022814645.1 Ganoderma meredithae | reverse complement strand
GTGTACTCGTATCCGGAACACGAAGACTCGCACGGGCGGTCGGAGATATCGTATCGTACTGGCCTGTGTCATGCTACACTGGGGGCGAACTAAAAGGAAAACTGAAATCGTATCGTGACAAGTACTTACTACCTACGCGGTCTGCCCGATGCAGCAAGCGCTGGCATCAAAACGTGGAGGATGCCGTATTGGGGAGGACCCTGGCACTCGCGCCCTTGAACTTGAGTTCCGCCCTTATTAATATTTCTCTGCCCCCAGTACTGGTCTCCATATCTGATTCCAATTCGTATAGGTGCGTCGAGTTTGAGCCTTTATTTCTACAACGTTACTACTCATTGGCTTTATTGAAGGGTTGTTGCTGGCACGTCTGTACTAAATATTGTGATGCCATGCATGACTCGGGGGTGGTCAGGCCCCACTTTACAGCAGTAGGAGCCCTAGGACACTCATATGCTCGTCCAAAGCATTCCGCGCGTCAGTACACTACAGATAATGCTGGATTCCATGTCACGAGATACTTTCGCAGTCGTGAGCGCGATTGGTTTCCTGGTTTCAAGTCCCGGCGGCAACGCTTGTCCACGACCTCGAAACCCTAAGCATCGCATACATCCAGCAACGGTCACTTAATACTGGTCTGTAATCCTGGCGTATGCAGGTTGTCGGTCCTGAAAAGTCTTGTCCGTGACAGGTCACTGGTAACCAATCGCTGGCCATGTCGGAGGGTTATCATCATGGAAAGCGACTCTGCCGACGCATCAAGTACAGACCAGTTTTTCGAAGACATCTTCAAGGACATAAGTACCCACGTCCGTCCGGAGAGGCAAAATATATGCGCTATCATCGCATGTGCCAGCGTATCGCTTCCCTCTACATGGTGCTCACGTTTCTCGCTTATAATGCAGGGGGCCGACCTCCGGCGCTTGCTCCATAACGCATGCGCACCTTCACAGGCTCCGGCGTACGACTCGGTGCGAGTCTTCGCCGGAGAAGGCCGCTTGATCCCAGAAGACAAGAACCTCACAACAGGCTAGTTTAGGCTGCGACCCGTGCGGCTTGCCATTACCGACCTCGTGGCCACCTCTGACAATCCGCACGAGCACGAGATTCGTGACGTTCTACCGAACTCTTGAAGTCCGGGAAGGCCAGTTGCACCCCGTCACATGCAGGGCTGCAATGGAACTAATAGGCACCATCGGAAGCGTGGTAGAGACTCCTCTATCGGTCTTTTTTGCAACTGACTCGCTATAAAGACGACGACTGCCAGAGCACTTCCTCCGACGTCAACACCGGCAGTGGCTCTTTCCCCTAGCTCCAGTGCTGCGATGGCCCGTTCGCTGGTATCCCTCGTCGTCTTTGTGGCCTCGGCCGCCGTTCCGGCCACCATGGCCGCCACCAGCGGCTCTCTGACCGCACTCTCCATGAACGTCGCCGGCCTGCCTCAGATTCTGCAGGGCAACGACGTGCCCGGGGACAAGACGACGAATACGGGAACCATTGGCACCAAGTTCGCCGAGTATGGTTACGACATCATCCACGTTCAGGAGGACTTCAACTATCACGCTACCTTGTACAAGTTCGACAACCACACGTACAGGACGGCGACCAGCGGCGGCGTGCCCTTTGGATCGGGCCTGAACACGTTGTCGAACTTTGACTGGATCGACTTCGAGCGCATTGAGTGGGATCAATGTTCTGATGCTTCGGGCGACGATTGCTTGACCCCGAAGGGGTTCACCTTTATGCGGGTTAAGGTCGATGACGGCATTTGGATTGACGTGTACAACTTGCACACCGACGCCGGGTATGAGAGCCTGGAGTCCTGATCACTGTGCACATACTCACCACCCGCGTCCGCATCCACAGGACCGAAGACGGCGACGAGGCCGCGCGCACCGCGAACATCCAGCAAGTCGCGAACCAGATCGACGCCTACTCGGTCGGCAACGCCGTGCTCGTCTTCGGCGACACCAACTCGCGCTACACGCGCACCGCCGACAACATCGCGCTCTTCACGGCGCAGAACGGCCTCACCGACGCCTGGGTCGCGCTCGAGCACGCCGGCACGCCGCCGTCCGTCGAGTCGATCTGCACGAACCCGTCCACAACCGACGCGTGCGAGACCGTCGACAAGCTCTTCTTCCGCGGCTCGCGCCTGCTCTCCCTCAACGCGACGGCCTTCCACTACGTATCGGACGACTTCCTCCAGCCCGACGGCGACATCCTGACCGACCACAACCCGATCCTCATCCACCTCGCGTGGGCCGCGTCCGCGGGACTCCGCCAGTCCGACTTCTGGGGCGGGCCGCACGGCACGTGGTTCTCCGACGTCCCCGCGCTGCCCGCGGCGCCGTCGCCCGCGGGCGCGACGCTGACGCTGCGCGGGGCGGCGCGCCTCGATGCGGTCATGCTGAACCTGACGAGCGGGGCCGGGTTCGTGCATGGGGGCACGGGCGGTTCGCCCGTGAGTATCGCGCTCGCGGAGGACGAGTACGTCGCGAGCGTGCTGCTGTGCCAGGACAAGTACAACGACCACACGCGCATCTTCTACATGCAGGCGACGACGAGTGCGGGACGGACGGTCGAGGCGGGGACGGGGACGAGCGATTGCGTGACGTACGATGCGCCGAGTGGGTTTGGGCTGGTTGGGTTTTTGGGGAGGGATGGGGACGAGGTGGATCGGCTGGCGGCGGTCTGGGGGAAAGTTTGAGAGGGAACCGGCTTGGATATACCCTACTTGTTCACATCAGAGTCCACGGGATGAACATCATCCCTTGGTCATATCTTATGCGACACGTCCCGCCTTGCGCGTAGGAGTGATGTATTACGACTCACTGCGGTTGGGCGCAACGACTAGGCCGTCTTCGATCTTCACCCAGTACGTCTGATTGATTGTGGATGCGGAACCAGCGGGAAAGCGGAGCGGGATAAGGCCGGAGAATTAAAGAGATGCGGGTTCGGAGGAGGATGAGAAGGACGAGATTAGCGAGACTGAGGATAAGGAGGGTTCGCGGACTCAGGTCGATCAGAAGTCAGCCAGATAGGTGTAAGATAGGTGTAAGTAGCCTGAGGATGATTCACATGCACGTATACAGTCTGAAATTTACCGCTTTCATCTTGCGTTAGGACAGCGAGCCCCCAGAGCCACGTAATAGGAATAGACCGTGGTAGTTGAATACCTGATATTCGTACATCCATCCTAACCCTAGAGGCAAAGAAAGCGACATCTACCCAAATGTCAGTCTCAGTCGCACACGACCGTGCATTCAAGTTCTGGCCATTACTCACGTTGAGATGCAAGTCCGCGACCCTCCTGAAGACACACGAACCAGTACTGGCACACCTCAGGCCTCAGAGCCTAGTCACCGACCACACCAGATTGTACGACTTCGCATCCCCCGAAACTCCCCTCTCCCTCTCGTCCGGCGGCCGTTCGACCTCCCTGAGCACCGCCTCGACCCTCACCGTCCCCTTCGCAAACACCTGCCCGTCCCACAGGGCCGCCCAGCTCTCCGGCGAGTGTGCGAAGCGCTCCCCCTCATCGCCCCTCGCAGCGCGCCGCCGCCCGACGTCCTTGCGCACCCCCGCCTCCAGCATCCCACGGTGGCCCCCGATGAGCATCGAGCCGGGCTCGGGCGAGAGGAGGCCCGCGAGCGCGCGCGCGAGCTGCGCCTGCCGCGCCTCGTCGAAGAGGTGGAAGAACGCCGACGCGTGGATGGCGGAGACGTGCCCGCGCAGCGGGTTCAACGTGGTCAGCGTGGCGAGGTCTGCTTGTGAGCGGCGCGGCGCGGGCGGTGGGCTGGACGCGGTGAAGGGCGTGGTGGGCGCGAGGAACGACGGGTCGAACGCGTCCCCCGGGAGGAACGGGACGGGGAAGGTCTCGCGGGTGGACTTGAACAGTTTGTGGCCCAGCTCCCAGAACTCTGCACACGACCGAACAGACCGTGAGTGTCAGTTCTAGTAGCGCCAGTTGCGGGTGGCGGGTGCCTGCCCAGTGGACGTACCGGGACGGAGGTCGGAGGCGATGACGCTTGCCATAGGAAAGCCGTCATGGATGGCCTTCCGCACGTCGTAGCCGACTATGAGCGTTGGGTGAGTTTTTTGCGGTGGCATGGAGAAAGGTCGGTAGGGCTCACAGCAACATCCTATGTCGAGGAAGATGGGGTCCTTTCGCTCCTTGCCCAAAACCAAAAGCTGGGCGTATGCAGGCAAGTGCGCAAGCCTCAAGCTAGACAGTACAAGTTAGACTCGAATTCTCATGACTGCTCGACACTCGGCGGGGGAACTTACTGGAGGAAGGCAAAGCGCATGATACAGCCGTATGGAAAGATCTGAAGGGGTCAACGTAAATATGCCGCATCGCACAAAACGTACTGGGACGGTGCTGCACACGCACCGAGTAGCCTTCAGCCCGGATGGCAATGATGTGTTTCTTGAGTTCCTCTTCATCCTCGATGCCTGTCTGAGCCTTCATGAAGGTGAGGCCTTGTTCATCCATGTCGTACAGCTTCAGATCGGTATCTAGCGCATTAAGTGGATCGTTTTCCTTTGCTCCTTCTCCAGTGGAAGGCATTTCAAGATATTTTCTGGTGTGGATGGCGGTTAGAGGTGGTGTGGAGGTCAAGCGACTACACTGAGCGGGGCAGGGGTAGGCGTTCTGCGGCGTACGACAAAGTTCCTCTCAAACATATGCCACTTTATGTACCAAAACGCTCTCCTAAAAGAAGCAATGTTCGCAGTCGTGGACTAAAAGCGTGGGTGAGTCATCATGTACGGAAGATTGAATGGGCCGTGAATAGCAACAAACACACACTGAAAGTCGAGCCGTTGTCCATGCACCCAAGGCGTGTTCTTCACCCTCGCACTCAGCAATCCGGAGGCAAGGTGGGTGATACGAAAGCGACGCGACATAAATAAACCACAAGACGTGATCTTGACCTCACCTGACATGAAGATCTCCATAAATGGGCCACGAGAGCGTTCTTCCTTTCTAAAGAACCCAAATATAGCCAGCACGACTTACGCACTAACCCCTGCTGTAAATCGAGACACTTCATGGAACGATTCCCTCGAGGGACAGGGCCTCTTCTCCTGTCATGCCGCGCAAAATGTGAGATGCGGTCGTTGTCCAAAGGATGAACAAATACGTACTGGTCTGTAGACGTCAGCCTGAGTCCGTTCAACACAAAATGCTCAAGAGATCGAGTGAGAACAGATTTTCGCGGCTTGAGAAGAACTCAGACGGTGCATGGTGAACATGTCCGAACAAGACGATAGTGTGATTGCGACGACAACAATGCGAACGGTAAGTCAGTATTTAAGCGAGTTAACGAGAAAGATCTGATCCGAAGTCCGAGTGTTTGTCCAAAGGGACCCCTAGATGACGACCAAATCATCCGAGGCATCCTGCGTGTGACTGCGCCGAGCAGCTCGCTTCGTATCTTCGATCTTGTTCTTCAAAACGTGGTACTAAAGCACCAAGAGACTCTATTATCAGCAGAGTGATCGAGACAGTCATATTGTAACGTAGGTTACGCACCTTCTTTTTCGCCTTGACGGCGGCCTGCTTCCACTCCTCGCATTGTTGCCTGATATCTTCAAGCTCGGCCATTGCCTTTCCGGCTTTGACACGCTGGCGACCTGCATCCTCTGTCGACGATGCGCACTGATGCTCGAGAAGAGCAATGCGATCCTCCTGGTGGAGAATCCCCCACTCCAAACGCCTCCTCTCCTCTTTCAGAGTGTCGATCTCGGCCTTCTGCTTCTGAATTTCCTGGTTCATATGAGCCTCATGAGCGCGTGCCGATTGCGAGGTGCTTCTCATCTGCCTAAGACGATCGGCATCGTCTTTGAGTTTCTGCGCAGTGATTGAGTGATAACGCCTGAATGTCCAGTAGAACACGAGCACGCACGGTTGATAGCAAGTTCAACTGGAACGAGACCTCTCCAAGAAGTTTCTACAGGCCACGATAAGTAAAATGACACGTGGATCACGCGTGGAAACGCGTACCGTGTTGATATGTCCCCTCTCGCGGTCAGTAACTGAGTTTACGAAAGTGTTGCACCTAAATGGCGCGTCAATGAGATAAAATTCGATGAAACAGATAAATACATACGTAAGGAACGCGTCCTGCGGCTGCTGCTGGCCTGCAATAGCTTGCTTGATGGAGTTGATCGCCTCTTCTCCTGCACATTCGATGCTGCGAACCGATTCGGCACTGGAGCTCACGGCCACGATTTCCCTCGTAGATCGCTGGCCACCACGCATCTCGCCATCTTCCCAATCAGGATAAAGACGAATCATCTGGTCTAGAGAGTGTGTATTGCGGCATACCGCGCACGACGGATGCTCCCGCGAGAAGTGGAATGTGGCGCAATCCAAGCAGTAGATATGACCACAGGTTGTGGTCATTGGCTTCGTGGCATCGTCAAGGGTGTCGAGGCAGATACTGCAACGGAATGAAGGCATTAAAGTCGTTGAAACGGAGGGAAGAAGAGAGAGGGAACGGGAGGATGTAGTGGTTAGGACCCAAGGGTAGTCCGTACTTTTCGGAGGAGCGCGCCTGTTCGTATGTTAGACCTGCTTACATAACGGTTCGGTTAATCAGTTCCTTGCGCAGTGTTGATGGGTCTCGTCTCCACTAGGTGCAGATCAGAGTATTTCATCGAAAATACTGTAAAGGTCATGGTAAAAATAGTCTGAATACCTTTACCATCCCACGCCGTGAAAACTGTAATGCCTCTTTGTAGTGAAATACAGTCCTATCACAGTGCGCGCCATTCTTTACGGTCGATCTACAAAGGGCTTTACAGTTTTCACGACAAAGGATTATAAAGGTATTCAGATTATTTTCACAGCAACCTTTACCGTAATACAGGACATATTATGCTGATATGCACCCCGTGCTCCGTTTCACCACATCGCCTCGTATCGCTCGCGAAGTCGACTGCTCTCAGTAGATTAACTCTTTTTCAATCTGTAAACGAGCAAGAATAAGGCAGGTTCACTTAGTGAATTGCCGATGGCACTGCTACCAGCTACTAGCCTCTCCGCGTCTAGATACCAGGGCCACCTCCATGCGGTTCATGAATCTCACTAGTACTGACCACGAGCACTGAAACCGGTCTTTATAGAACATTTTCTGCACCTGAAGGCTCACAAAGAGCCATGCAGCCACGCGCTCTGACCTAGGTGCGTAGGCTCACTGCGGTTCGATCTTGGGCAGCATGCTCCCGGGCCATCCTCCAAACCCAGAACCTCAATTTACGGTGGCTACCGGGATCGCGGGTAATTTCCTTTGAAATTTTACCGCATGTCAAGGTCTCGCCTTGCTTTTTTCGGTTCTGGTACACGTGGAGAAGGGTCTCAGGCCTGAGGCGCTCCCTTGTGCTGCGGTAACCGCACACCCTCTCGTGTCTTCCTCCCTCTTCCATGGCAGCCCCACAGCCAGCTCGGTGCGAAAGTTGCAAGAAAAAATTCTCTACGAAGAAAGCGGCCGAGCAGCATGCCATCCATACTGGTCATACTGGATCCGTCTATTATTTCTGCAGGAAGTGCGACGCGCATTTTGCAACTTTAGAGCTCTATAACGACCATATATTCGTAAACGGGCACACACAGCTCCGGCGTGCTTCTACAGTCGATTTTATGACAGTATGTGCCCACACATCCCGTAAGGAACATGCTTGTGCGAATTCTGATTGCTAGCGCTTTGAAGTATAGCAGCGAAGTGTTCTCGAAACCCGGTTCCTGCATCAAGATGTGCTCCCAATGTGGTGAAGAAGTTCCCATCGGAGACCTCCACCTTACATGCATCGGCAAATCTTTTTTCTGTCCCATTTGCCGTCTTCGCTTTACGAGCGGTGAGGAACTCGCCCAGGTTGGTTTTTGTTGGTTGTGATGGACAGTTTCGTGTTCTGAACAGTACCCTCCAGCATATTACAACGATTTCCTCCTGCATGTCGTGTGGCATCTGCCTCCGCCCTTCCGAGACGTTGGCAGATCACGTCTGGACATCTGAAGCGCATCCGAAATGCCTTCTTTGCAGACTTGGTTTCTACAAGATGGACGATTTGGATCAGGTCCGTTTCAGCCCTTTATCGTCATACCCCCTGGGATGCGTTGACTTTGTAATACTCTCACAGCACCGGCGTTCTTGTCAGGGATTGCCCCATGCGGATTCCCCTGCACTTGGAGACGTTCCGCCGACGATCATAGACTCGGAATCTACCCTCACCACACGCGTCAATACACCGTTTGTTGTACTTGACATATCTCAGATGAATTCCGAGATCCCGTCCTGGCACTGTCGGTCCTGTCTTCAGGATCCTTGTGTCGATCCCGTCACAACGACCTGCGGACACTTATTCTGTCACGGGTACGGTCAACGCTCATCTCAGCTATATCCACTGAAATCCATCATGCAGGTGCTTGGTGCGGGAGTTTAGCGAGAAGTCATGCTGTCCTGTTTGCCAGAAGCCGTTCTATTTGCGGCTGCGTGCTTGAAAGCTAATGGCTCGCGCCTTCCGCGACGGATTAGGCCTTAAGGACTGACCCTTGTTCTTACACGTACATTTCGACTTTTCCCTCCTCAAATACAAGTGCCTCCCAGCGCATATAGTGCCTGAGATGGATCGCCATATATACCCACGCTAGGTTAACTCCAACGACTCACGATTGCCCCGCACTCACATACAAGACGGTCGTCGGTGCGTACCGCCGACGTTAACCGTACTGCCAACGTGGGCGACTCATGTTACACAATGTTCACAGCGCACACTGCGGAGCAACCCCATTTTCCAGAATCGGGAGCCTCACGAAACTGGCCTCTGTCCTGCCGCTATGTGGAACCCAATTTCCAGGTCGTCCATCCGGACTGGTCATCCGGAGATTACACGTCATCGAGGACGACCTTCTGGAGCTTCCCAAGATTAATGCTGTTGCTAAAGTCGTTTCCTGCACCTGTCGCACTTGCGGTACCGGACACAACCCTAATTTACCTGTACTACGTACGGCACGCCGACCACACGCATGCTCAACCCTCCCAATCAAAACCCCACCGACCCTTTGTCCGGGATGCTTTCTCCACACCAAAGGACAGTCGTACACTCGTTTCTCACGCCCGCCGTTACCCTTGCTTTTTCGTGGAGTCCAATACACTCTCTTCCGATGGCTACGGCGAGCCCCACACTATCCTCAGGTTAAGGGACTATGTCTCGCGGAGGAGCTTTTGCTTTGTTGCCCCCGAGGGTGTACGTAAAAAGTATTTCCCCCTGTGGTCGAACCAAAAAAACAGTTCACTCTCTTCCGCAAGCTCTGCGACTTCTCTCCGAGTCACTTGTCGAGTCTACAATCACCCTTGTCCACATGAGTTCGTTCTGGAACCGATCGCGTTTGCCACCAGTTCTACAGTACGCACCTCTACCACAACTTGAGTTGCTTTACGCTAACCGTGGTGCGTTTACCGTCTCCCAGCATCCACCCCGAACCGGCGGGGATGTTTGCCGACGAGATGGACATCCTGTCCCTCTCGCGCTGGCGAGGCACCTGCCGCGCCAACTACCAGCACGCATCACTATCTCTCCGGCGGACCTTCACAAACCGTCTCCAGGCCTTCGTGCCCTACCCACACCAGCTCACCAACGTCGTCGAGAAGCACGGCGGCATCTTCGGCGGCGAACTCGCTCTCTCCTTCCTCCTCCGCCACGGTGACCCCTACCGCCCCTCGACGGTCGAGGTGTACACGGGCCACTACCATTTCGAGCCCCTCGACTGCGCCCTCCTCAGCGACCCGCACCTCCGCACCAGCGTCGCCAAATGTACGCTCCACACCCAACACGCAGCTATATTCCCAAACCCGCCACGTCCCCGCCTCGCTGGAGATCCGCATGGCGCACGGGCGCGCGATATACGTCCACCAGTCACGGACCTTCTCCCCGTCCGCCCCGATCGCGCGCGCCCCGTGCACCGCGCTGTCCAACTTTGTCACCAGCTATGGGTTCGGGTGCGGCCACCCGCAGCTCACGCTCGCGCGGCGCGGGCTCTTGGACGACCGCACGCTGCAAATCCCCGAGTCCCAGCTGCAGTGCGAGCGCGAGACGCACGTGCTGGACCGCTTGCTCGCGCATGGGTTCGAGCTCGCTGTGGCTCCTTCGGCGTAGCCGGAACATCGGTTACCACCTGATGCGGACGAGGACGAGGAGATGAAGGACGCGGAAGGCGACGGCGGCGCGAAGGATGTAGACGACGACACGGAGAGGAACCTGGACAGCGAAACGACGCAGACGCCGGAGGGTTACCTGCGGCTTCCAGTACCTCTGTCCCAGCCAGGGCGGTTCTTCGGCGACGGGGGGTCCTTCGTAGGGTATTTCGGCCCCCTCGGCGGCGACGAGGAGCGCTGCACGAGGGCGAACGTCGCGCCTTACGGGTCGATGGACGGCTGGCGGGTCCCGTCGACCTTCGAGTGCGATGATGGCTATGAGGACCATCACGAGATTCTGGACAAGGACGTCGTGTCGGTCCCCGTGTTGTCCTTGAAGGTCCCATTTAACGAACTGAAAGGCCTAAAGCGCGACCGCCTAGTCGCTAGGGCTAGGCGTCGAAGGCTGTCCTTCTGATTGTACTGTATGTGTAGTACTAGTCTTGTGCTCATCGCGCGGTGCTTTACTTCGCTAATTAATTTTGACACTCGAATTTACTTCTACTCGTCTTCAGGATTGATAGTCTCCGCGCTATAATGATCACATGTATACGGGCCGGACATACGCACCCAAGATCAGTCTAAATGTACGGATCCCTAGGCCGCCCTTCCAACATGAAGTGAGAAGTCCCTCTGTGCATGTTAGATGAACTCCCGCAACGGCGTTGTTGAAAGCGTGTCCCATGCCGCGTCTTCTTCGAGTTCCCACAGCGCCACCGCCTCTGAACCATCCTCCTCTCCTCCCGCTTGACGAGAAACCTCCCAAGACCGGACTCTGTCGCGAGGAACATACACCGTGAACCACTGGAGCGTGTGAGACGTTCCGGCGATCAAGGTTGCCCACGCTTCCGCGGCGTCCAAGAGCTCGACCCCGTGTTCGACGTTGTAGGTGTCTTGGCCGTAGCCGACTTCGGCGTGCACGCGATCCCGTTGTACAACGTCCAGACAGAAAGGGCCCAAGTCGAGTTTGACCACCAGATGCGTGATCGGGAGATCTTCCAAGGCGGACGCCAGCAGATGCTGAGAAGTGTGAGAACGACGGCTCGGGTCAGTTTCCTCCATGCACGTTTTACTTTTACCCAAGGCTAAGACCGTAAGAGGACTCACGATGGGCTCTGCAAACTCTGCGCATAACACTGGTGCGCTGAACCTCCGTAAATGCACGACAAGGTGCCGCATGGATGAGATTGTGTCCAGCTGCGACAACGCCCCGAACGGCCCTCCACTTACAGACATGGACCCCATATACGTCGGACGATCCATGACGAACTCGACTCATGTCGGGCGCGTGTCCTCCACCGCAGTTACGAAAACGTGTTCCGGGGTATACGAGAGCTACGCGAGGGACAGCGGGGTGACGGACCTGTCTCTGCCAAGGCCCAGGAGGTACGCAGTGCGCGGATCATCGACACGGACAACCGCCAGGTCAGGCCAGGCGCCTGGGAGCCTCTCCCACTGCTCGACATGCGCCTCACGTATGGTCTCGTTCGTCGTCTCTCCGCCCTGCACGATCCACGTGCGCCACTGGTGCGTCCAGGGGCACTGGCCGCGCAGGGTGAGGTGGGAAAGGCTTGGGAACACGGAGCAGAGGTCAATCACGAAGGCGCGTCCGCGCGGCACCCAGAGCGCGACCCTGCGCACCGACGCAAACGTCGCGCCGAGGAGCTTGCACTTGTGCGCGTACATCGGGAGGTCCAGCTCTACCAGAGTGCGAGCGAGCGGCGCGATCGCTGCGAAATGACCGAACTGTGGCGCCATTCGGGGAGCCCAGAGAAATGCGAGCCGGCGCAGCGGCCCCAGAGCGGCGAGCTGTTGTAGGTCCACGGGCTCCACCTCGTCGTCGAGGCTTATCTCCAGATCTTCGAGGAGCGTGAGATGGGAGAGGGCATGGAAGAGGAGGGAGGGAGGGATTTGAAGGTCCCATTGGACGATGTAAAGCTGGCGCAGACGTCGACAGTGATCGAGGATGCCAAGGAAGGCCTCGATAGCCTCAGCGTCCTCGCCGATCTCAGACAGTTGGTGGCGATCCCGGTTGGTTACCGGCACTGGTGAAGGTGCGAGCTGAAATCGCAGATCCTTGACGAGGTCCGCGGTGCGAGAGGAAGCGTCGCCAGTCCGTAGGAAGCGATAGAAGGCGACGAGATCAGCCCTGCACCTGAAGGGCGTGTCCTTCGTCATAGCGCAGAGAGCCGCCGTCGTGAGGTCCATAAAGTCCGTGGAGGTGCTCCTGAGAGCAAGGAGATCCGGGAGCGATGAGAGAAAGGATATGATGTGCCTCTGGACGTCCGAGTTCAGAGCGGAGAGACGCAGGGTCATCGTGCTTGCACGAAAGAAGTCGTCATTATTCACAGGACCGTAGGCTTACCGGTGAGAACTCATCCTCACTTGCCAGGAATACGTAGGAGTAGTTACTAGAGGTTTACAACCTGTGCGGGCATGCGAACCGTACGTGTACGAGTCCAACCACGAGTCCGAGTCGGGCAGCAGAGCTGGACGTCGGCGCCAGCGCTATATACTTACGTAACTAAATAAGAATAACACCCATCAATTGCAACTATTAGAATGTACTAAGCACGTAAGTAAGGTGGTGAAAGCAAGATAAATGCGAGATTATAGAGGTTTGTGGTAGTCCTACAAATGTTGTTTCAAAAATGCCCTGGATTGTCCATTCAGTTGTGCGCATGGTCTTACCAGGCAATATGGCCCGAAAAATAAATGAAAGAGGTTGCTCGACGAACACGACTTGAGCTACTACGAGGGACAGCACTCGCGCCACAGTAAAACTGTTGACTCGGGGAAGCATTCAAGGAGACGGTTCAGAACCCGGGGATTACGAGCGTGTCATCCCGTCAATATGGAGTGGAGTTGCAGCAAATAAAAAAGGCATCCCGAAGACCCCGATAGAGTGCTATTGTGCTGCAGCGCGCGTTGAACAAACCGTCAGAGGTGGAATGGAGTCCAAACATCGTCTTTGCGCCTGCAACGAATGCGTTGCCATACCATCCTAGAATAACACGTCGGAAGCGCTCTGCAACGTTGAAAAAGGAGGGAGGACGAGGCGGAGGATGAGTACCAAAACCAAACCCACGTCGAGCAAGACTCACAACACTGCACACTTCCTTATTCCTGCGCTCACTTCGTTCGCTCTACGAACCTGATGCGTCCCATCCAAACCCTCTCATTTCTACTGTCGCTACATGGCGTTGCTGTCCAGCATGTGGCGGCAAGATTCGCGTCTTCCATCCTCTACCCCAACGCCAGTTCCATTTGGTATAGGGACTATACACACAACGTTACTTGGTGCGTGTTCCAAGGATGCGGCGGAGCGAGCTGAGATTGAGGCCAGAGGTGGCATAGGGACACGAGCGCGTTGCCTGCTGGTGCGATAAGCCCAATCATCAGGCTGTTCAAGAATGGCGAAGACACTGCCCGTGCGTACCGTAGAGTCCGTCTAGTCTGAATAGGGGCGCCTGACTGCGGACTCGTTTGCAGAAATCCTTGCCAGCGACTTCGACCTCAGACGTGGGCGCGTCGAAGTCCACGTCCCGTGGGTCGTGAACGGCTCAGACTATCAAATCAGAAGTGAGCTCACACCAAAATTCCCTGATGCAAAGCTGAGTGCTCACCGTCGCCCAAGTGTCCTTCGATAGCTCGGCTTCCACTGGAAGCTCCACCGTTAACAGCGGGGCGGGGCCGACCAACACCTCGTTAACGTCCACGGACTGTGGGATGATGACCTCCGCGAACACGAGCTCAACAGTCTCCACAGACCCCATCCAGACACCCACCTCGACATCCCCGCCCACAACGGACGCATCTGCCCCCGCCACCGTGAACAGCACCATCTCCGAGGCAGCCGCATCGTCCACTTCTGTGCTCACCTCCACGAGCTCTGCCTTGATTCAACGAGCAAATTTCGCCGCAGACAACTCAACCACGGTGGCGTCTTCCACGGACAACCCCAGCGCCACGATAACCTCCACCACCTTATTTACCGCCACCCTGTTGTCCGACACCAACAAGCCCACCAACACCATATCTCCAACAGCCACCGGTTCCTCCACCACAGCGGTCATGTCAGAGTCGGACTGCACCTCCAACACCACCGCCACGAGCACCGCCACCACTGCAACATCCACGGAGACCACAGGCTCGACGGCTGGTTCAGAGATCAACACCATCACCACCACCACCGTCACTGTCACCGCGGCTGCCAGTGCAGTCGCGCCCAGTCCCTCCGGGAACTTTACGAGCTCTTCCGACGATCCGGTGGCGTTCTTCATAAGCGCAACGTTCACTATTGTGGAGCGGCCGGACAGTCTGAGCACAACAGGAAATGGTGAAGCGGTGAACGGAACGTCGAGCACGCCTCCGCAGGGAATGTTGATGGGCCGGCGTTGGCGTTATAAGCGTGCCCTAGTACATTAGTCCAAACGATTTCATGAATGACACACCCGATGGTTCTTCAGGCATATAGACCTGCATATATGGAGGTATTAAGGACATCTGGCATTCAATGGACACATTAATATGCGGATTTACGACGCTTCGGTGGCAGAAGGGGTGCGGAACGCGCTGCGAACTTGGGTCTGGACGCGTCGTTCCCAGGTGACGAGGTTCACGCGGCGGGTGACCTCGAAGCGGAGGGTATGGTCCTTGGAATGGAGGATGGAGTGGAGGTACGCAAACGCGAGCGCGTCCAGTGCGGTAGGGGAGCTGCGCAACAGCGGTGAGCGATCCACAGGGAGAGCAGAGATCATGATCATAGGAGCTTACGACGAGCCAAGGAACCATTTGTCGGTGCCCAGCCGTTCCGAGAGAGACCCGATGGCTTCTTTGTACTGCTGCTCGATGGCGTCGACGTCCACATGCGTCCCGTAAGCAGGCAGGAGCGAGCTGATGCCGAACAGCGGGGCAGGGGGATGTGTCAACGCAGCCTCTAACGGGCGCGCCTGGTTCTGGAAAGGCGACAGCAGACTGAGCAGCGACGTCGACGACGGTTGGGCGAGAGTCTACGCCACAAGAAATAGAAATAAGCCTCCAAACGCACCGCGCAAGACGACAAGCTCGAGAAAGCGGGCGTACCAGCGCAGCATGCACGTTGCCCTCCAAGAGCGCGACCCACGCGCGGCTCTCGTCCTTCGCCGCCTCGTCCGCATACCCCTCCAGCTCGTCGAACGCCCCAACCTGGCCGTCCACCCATTCCGGGATCAGGTGCGCAGGGAGGAGCTCGCCCTCGCCGTCGTCGGATGCCTTGACCTCGTCTGAGGCGCCGGGGAGGGTCTTCAGCGGGACATGGAGGTTGGGAAGCCGGGCATCGAGCGCGCCGTCAATGGAGACATCCCAGCGGACAGATATGTCGGAGAGGCCGCGGAGGGCGAGGTAGGCTTGCCATTTGAGACACTCGACGTCGCTGCTCAGCACATCGGCGTCGCGGCTCCAGGGGACGTGGATCCATAGGGTGGGCGAGGTGACACGACGCGCATGGTCTAAGGACGCGACAGCAGGGTGAGTGTAAAGGGGGAAGAGACCAAAGAACTGGCGGAGAGGTCGCGGGAGGGAGAGCGACAGTGAACTTGCCATGTTCCTGGTGCTCAGCGAGGGACCGCGCGCCTCTCGGACTGTATGCAAGGGTTATGTAAATAGGCGCCAGGCATCAGAGAAGCGCCCATAGATGCGCTGGTGAACGGATCCGGGAACAGGTCTCCCATCCCACTTCCCTCCTCTGACGCCTTTGCAAGCCTTCATGCGACTCTGAGAGCTACCACCGACGCCTCTCTGTACTTGTATACTCTACAGATCGTGCAGACTCGCGCTGGGACCGGCTGCTTGCTTGATTCATGTCGGACTACGCGTCAACTCCCTCACGCCCCGCCTCACCTGTTGGAGACCTCCCTTCGTTTGCTGCCTCCCGCTCGTACAGATTCAACTACGACCAACGACGTCCAGGCCCAGCAAGTGTCTCTGAGACCACTGAGGGAAGGGGTGACTTCTCGGGGCCTGGCGCGCCATACGATGTCTATGCCAATGGCTCCTTGACCTGCCTACAAGGAACGCTCCCACCGGAGTGGAGCAGTTCAAAACATGGGTTCAATGGTATGCCTGCGAAGTCTCTTGTCCTGCATTCAGCCTCAATTGGCTCCCTATAGCTATCTCGAACGTGGTGAATAACCCGCATAGGAAGTCTGCACCGCCGAAGGCGCATTCCGCGCTCCCTTCTGTACCCCCCGCCGACCTTCCGCGTGTACGCAGGAAAGACTTCGACTCCTACCTGCGCGCCATCGCCCCCGAGTGGGACCGTTTTCTCCATAACGCGGAGCAGGGCCGAGACGGTGTCGCACACATACCAGAAACTGCGCTTTCAGCGACTCTAACACATGGTATTGAGATCCCTCCAACACCCCGTACTCCAAAGACACCACGACAGCCTCTCGTCAGGCCGCTACCACCTCTAGAGACCGTCCCTGCTGTGTATTTCGTCCGCGATTTCAACCTGGGCGACCCGCGAACCTTCAATGCCGTGACGGAACAGGTCGAAGGCGAAGAGGAGACGTCCGACCCTTCTTCCCTCTCCCACTCCCTCCCGCTGCTCGAGAAGCTCTCGCATTACGCGGATACCATCGAACAGCACCTCATACGCGAGATTTCTATCCGGTCTACTTCGTTCTTCGCCGCGCTCGCGAACTTGCAAGACCTGCAGACCGAGTCCGAACAATGTCTGGATCGCATATCTAACCTGAGGGGTCTCTTGAAGGACGTAGATGACAAGGGCGCGAAGCGCGGGTTGGCCATAGTGCGGAAGGAGAGCAGGATGCGGAATTTAGGCAAGGTGAAGGAGGGCGTGCGGTTCGTGGGAGGCGTCATGGAGATGACTGGGGTCGCGAGGAGCTTGGTCGGGGCGGGTCAGTGGGGCGAAGCTTTGGACATGATCGAGGAGCTGGACAAACTCTACTATCTGGACAAGGAGAAGGCCGCCGTCCCTGCACCCTCACCGCAGCCCACGCCGACGAAGAATGACCGGACCTCTCCTCTGCCCACGGTCATGGAGTCGCCACCAGCTACGCCGCAACCTCCGCCTCCGCCCCCATCCCCGTCAATACCTCTGTCCTCCCTGCGGGCTTTTGCTGCACTTCCGGAGCACCTACGAACATTGACCTTGGAGATCGCCTCGTCGCTAACTTCCGAGTTCGTTAATCTTCTCCAGCATGACCTTGTAGAACGGATCGACTCGAACCCGCACACTTGGTCGGAAACGAAGAAGCAGGACTTTGACGGATCACTGCGAGATCGACTGCGTCCTTTGCTTCAGTCTCTGGTACGTAGCAAAGGTATTCTGGAGACGACAATAGCATGGCGAGAAGTGGTCATGACCGAGGTTCGGAATACCGTCAAGCGGGTAAGTCTATGCCTGACTTGACCTCGAATATGACTGATTATGTCATGTCAAAAGCGAATACCATCGCTTGACATTGGTGACGACGACTCGATACCCCAACAGTCAGTGTAGTTCTTCACAGCAGCACAGTTTGGACGCGATACTGACTTAAAGTCCTAGGTCTGATTCAGCTGCTGAGCTGCGCGCCATGACACACCCTGCGTTCCTCGAGCTGGCGCGTGGCATGTACCGGAGTCTGCTGAACTGCATAGAGGGTCTACACGGACAAGGCGCAATTGTTGTAGAGGTCATCCAGAGCCTCCAGTAAGTGATTTGATCTTGTCTTTATTTCTTCCGTACTCAGCCTGAATTGCTGTCAGACCTCAAAAAGCCCCTGTAGATGTCACAGCTCTGCAAGAGGAACTGTCAGATATACTCTCGTCGGCAGCGGAACTCGCCAATTTACGTGCCTCGAAGGTCCTCAATGTCCGCGCGGAGCAACATGCCACGCTAGAGCTCCCGAGCTTCTGCGAGCTGTTCAACGAGTCGTGGGACTTCGTCATGAAGTCGGAAGTCATCTGCAGGCGAATGATTGTTGGCCTCCGGGGCGCGATCGTAAGCCAGGTAAGTTAATTCACTCTTGCAACGGATATATAAACTCACCGCGTATATGCGGCACACAGGCCAAGAGCTTCTTGCAACACTTCCATCAAAGCCAGTTGACCCAGTCCGCAAAGCTTGTGGAGGACGAGCAGTGGAACGCTGCAGAGGTCGCACCCACCGTCCAACACGGAGTCGATATCATCGTCGATGCGTCCATCTCAGACCCTCCCGACCTACTCCTCAACCGACCCCCGCAAGATCTGCTCTCTCCCGTCCTCCCGACGTCGCCACCGCCAGCATCGCCTTCGCTCACCGCTAACGGGGACGCGCGTCCATCATCTCCCCTACCTTCTCCCAACTTCTCGGCATCCCCGAGCCGGACTCCGCGCAAGCGATCTACGACCGCGCCGACGAAGCATTTGCGCGTCGAGGACCGCCCGTACTTCGCTGTATCCGCGACGCTGGACGTGCTCGTCCTTCTCCTGGATTACCTCAAGGTGATCGTGAACCTGCCGCTGCTGACGATCGATACGATGAGCCGCGTCGTCGAGCTGCTCAAGTCATTCAACTCGCGGACGTGTCAGGTCGTCCTTGGGGCCGGGGCTATGCGCTCCGCCGGCCTCAAGAACATCACGGCCAAGCACCTCGGTACGCCCTCCCTCCCTCTCTTCCTCCCCCGTCCTTCCATTCGCAGTCGGATGGGTTTCCTGGAACGACGGACGTCTGACATAATTTGAACCTCAACCACAACCATAACAGCGCTCGCGTCGCAGTCGCTCGCGATCATGATCTCGCTCATCCCGTACGTCCGCGAGACGTTCCGGCGGCACCTGAGCCCGAAGCAGGCGGTCATGCTCATCGAGTTCGACAAGCTCAAGCGCGACTACCAGGAGCACCAGAACGAGATCCACGCCAAGCTCATCGCGATCATGGGCGACCGCCTCACCGCGCACATCCGCACGCTCCACGTTCGTGCCTTCCCCTCCTTGCTATCGGCTGGCTGACCAAGCTCGCGCTGTTTGTTTGTCCAGGCGGTCAAATGGGATGTGCCCAAGGAGGGCGGCGGCGTTAACGACTACATGGAGGTCCTGGTGAAGGAGACCGTGACGCTACACAAGGTCCTCTCGCGCTATCTCCCCTCTTCCGTCGTGGAGGTGAGTCAGCAGCAGCTCTCTTGCTCTCTTCCAGGCAAGGGCAAGTGTGTGTGTGGTATGTGCGCGGGGCTGACGGCATGCACTCTGCACGGCGCGCAGTTCGTCATGACCCAGGTCTTCGCCGCGATCAACCACAGGCTCTCGGAAGAGTACACCAAGATCGAGCTTCCCTCGCTCGACGCGAAGCAGCGGTGCGTTTCCTCTATCCTCTATCCTCTGTCCTGCCCGCCGTGTGCGCTTCGTGGCCGACTGAATTGACATGGACATGGACACGTCGCGCGCAGGCTCCTCGCAGACGCCCGGTTCCTCCAGGAGAAGCTCACCGGGCTCAAGCACGTCACCGCGCCCACCGCGATGCTCGAGACCATCGTCTCCGAGAAGCCCGTCACGCTCGCGCTCGCACCCGCGCCCAAGCCGCCGCCCCCGCAACAGCCGCAAGCGCAGCAGTCGTCTCCCGTCGTCGTCACGTCCGCTGCCGCTGGGGGCCGCTTCAAGGGCATGCTCGCGCGCGCGAGCACGCTCAACGGCCGCAAGGCGTCCCTGGCCCCTCCCACCCCGACGGCCGTCGCGATCGTGGAGAAGGCGCTGCCCCCGCCGGACATCGACCCTATGGGCGACAACGCGCCCGTGCCCGTGTCTACAGTGGGAGCTGGAGGGAACACGGTGCAGGCGCCGACTGTCAAGGAGAAGGAGAGGGTTCTCGTCGCGGAGCCAGAGAACGCGGACGCACCTCCGCCGCTGACCCCGCCGAAGACGGAGGGCCCTTCTGTGAAGGACAAGGACGCGCAGCCGAACGGCAGTGCGCCTGAGAAGGCCGCGAATGCGAGTGGGGCGACGCTGAACGGGAAGGGAAAGGCGGACACGGATGCCGGTGCGGATGTGGAGGGGCCGCTGCCTCCCCCTCCGGTCTCGATGTCAGTTTCGGAGGCGCAGCCTGAGCAGGAGCAGGTCACCGCAGATGCAGAGAGCGCGTCGTAGACTGGCTTCCCAAGCCTTGCTTGCAGGCGGACGGGAAGGGACTGGCTAGGACGCGGCGCTCTACCGGGAACACGGTGTGGACGGAACGGTATTGCTAAGTATTAATGTGCATATGATACGTACATCATGTGGAGCTTTCGAGATGCGTTTAATGCCTTATTTGCGGGGAAGGGGGGGGGGGTGCATACATACATCCATCCGTCCATCCCGATTTTTTCTGTTCAGGTCGCTTCTCGGGCTCGACGCAGCCTGCCACCGATTATCGGGTTCTTGGAGCACTCGAGGCACCGAAGGATGAATAAGTACCTCGCTTATTGCAGTGACTTCATAGAAAGAGCTCGAGGACACCGCAGTACCTCGGTCCAGAAGATAAAAATGAAACGGGCGTTGGGGAGCATGGGCCGAAAGTCATGAACTTGAAGACCCAGGCCCAGGCGGCCTGCTCCATACCGTTTCCGCGGTGGCCATGCCATGAGACACGTTGCTCAGATCCCGATCCTACTGGACGCCTGGCCGAAGAAAATATTTGAGTCTGTCAGTTCGAAGTGTGGACCAAGCACCTCCCCGGTCTCGACTCTCGACTCTCGAGGGTTCCGGCCGGGAATCGCTTCACTTATTAATCAACTCGCAACTATGATTCCTTCAAGGCCGTCCTGTGTGGTCCGGCGAACGTGTTTGGGGACTGGGCAATCGTGTCCCAAGTCATCCGGCACGTTTCTGGAATATGACTTTCTTCGGCCCACAACAGTCCTCAGGCCTCAGGCCTCATTCTTCGGTCCTCGTTCGTCAAGGTGTCGCTGATGTGGTGCAGGAGCAGCGGGAAGTTCGTGCATGCCTGAGTCGGGCCAGCCACCGACGGTTCGATTCCACAAGTTGTAAGTATCTTGGCCGCGGGGCATGCGGAATGTGTGTATGAAGGTATGAATGTGAATTGTTATTTCGTTGTCGCGGCGTTCCGTTCCGGTTGTCCGCCCAGCTGCAGGTTCTCGCTGCGTTTCACCGGGCGTACGTCACACCGATGCCTACTAACATATATGTGACGATGACATGAGTGCTAGTACTCGGCGGGCGTGTGACACTGACAGAGCTACTATAGCAATAGCAAGTATGAAATTCATCGACGCACACCGTAATTAAACCGTTGCAGAGGCCTAGTGCATGAGGACACACAGTCTGGGCGACGAGCGTGCTCGGTTCGGTGTATCGCCGGCCGCCACAGCCTGCCAGAGAGGCTTGAGCCCCAGGTGGATTACGTCGCAACGCTAGCACTGCGCAGGCAAGGCTGCGATCCCGGAATATCTCGCCCCGAGTCTGAGGGCTGTTGAACAGGGGCTGAGGGTTCTCGTTGCGGACTTTGCACTTGGGCCCGGGTGGGCCTCGGGGCGCATATGTCAACATACAGCGAGGGGACCCCAATCGTGTTTCTCATTTGGTGGCAGTCGTTGCGTGTTGCCAGCACTTGCCGGGTTACGACTATGCGGACCGGGGATAACCTGAAATAACTGCTCAGCTACTTCATTGCAAGTATCCCCAAAGCACGACGTCGACGGACTACCGGCACATACTTACACCTGCCGGGCCTAGCTAGGCCTAGGACTGCCTTGAATCATATGTGCGGGGAGCCACACAACGCCTGCGCGACGCAGGCAACAGGCGGCAGGTAACATTAAACCGTAACTGGTGCGCCTGGCAGCTCTCGAAACATCACCGTGACAGTGATCCCGCCGGGCCCCGCGGGCGTGCGTTTCATGCATCACGTCGAGCCGTCGATGATCAAGTTCACGTTCGCTCAAAACTGAGCGGATGCATGGCTATATGCGCATCCTTGACTCTTATCATAATATTCACAGCCTGAGCAGGCACGAACTGAACGTAGGAACAGGTTAACGTCTGGCATCCGTCACCGTGATTAGAACAGGTGCAGATGTCGACTGCACCCGGCCATCACGCATCCCCTGCCGCTTCTCCCAAGAGAGCAGAGTGCACCGGCGACAGTGCAGGATCAACAGTTACATGTCATATATCATACAGCGATTCAATCGCCAACGTCGAACGTTAGACGCTAGACGCCGGCCCACGCTCGGAGGGCACCCATTCCCTCAGTATCACGCGTCGCTGCAAGAACGCGACCAACGAAGAGGCCAGTTGATGCTTATTCCTCGTCCTGCCAGTAAACCGCAGATGGCAGCAGCGCGCCATAGCCATAGAGCCATCCCAACTCCCCGTTCCCCACATGGTGATGCTCCTCCTCGGGGATAAGATCTAGAGGACAGGGGGCATGACGCGTGACGATGCCTCCTTGGTTCGGTCATCACGCGTAACCCCGCCGCCGAAACACATTTGTAACGAGGCGGCGACGGCGGCGGTGGCGGGAGAGACGAGAGGGGCAGAGAGGGGAGCTTCCATCGCTGACTTCGAAGCCGCCTGCGATCACGGGGAGCGACTGAGGATGTGCTCCTCCGAAGATGGCGCACCTGCGCTTCCAGGATACGATAACAGTATCCAGCATCAGTGTCGGTATCGCCCCCCCCCCCCCACGGTTGCTGGAGACACCGAGAGACTGAGGGACGGTGGGCCTGGGTTGGGGGTGGGGCTGGGCACGAGGGGAGAAGGAAGGAAGGATGATCATCCGTATCGGTATCCGACGTTCACCTGCACCTTCGAATTCGCAGAGACTGAGATGGGAGGCCTGAATCGGGAGTTGATGCGTGATGCATGATGAGGTGCTTCGTGCTTCCTGGCCTACCCCAGTCACGCAAAACAGAGGGACCTGGAGAACGATAACGCGAACAGATGGTCAGTCATTGTCGCGAAACGTGCGTGAGTTCCGCGATGCAGAGACGGACGACGTACTTATTGTGGTTTGTTCCTGTTCCTCTGCGTTGCTGACAGGAGATCCGTTCGACTTCGAAGCGCGCGAAGATGAAAGATGCAGATGCAAGAAGGTTGGCAGATGCGGCGTGACCATCGTCCATGACCATCTCTTGTGTGGACACCGTGCATGCAGTATAGTCGGGCCACCAGCCAACATCAACTGCTTCCTCCATTCCCGCGAGAGGAAGAGGGGTGCGAAAACCGTGAACCCAGACCACCTCCAGCTGGTCCCTCGAAAGAGATTTAAAAAAAAACGCGAAAAGCGGGGTTCTGCTCTCGCGACGCGACTTCGAAGCTCGAGTTTGAACGGGAGGAAGCTCCTCCCCACCTCCGCCGCTGGCACGTCGTCGTCCTGCGAAGTTCACATTCATCTCCGCGCTGGAGAGCATAGCCTCTTGCGATTGGCCACGACGATGCGTGGTGGGTGCGCACGTACGTACAAATTGCCCCTGTCCCCCGCGCGAAGTTCTGGTTCTGGTGCGGTGTGGTGTGGTGTGCGGCAGCAAGTGAGTGTCACGATCATGGATCAAGGTCAGCGTGTGGGATGTTCGCCCCCCGGGCGGCATATGTATAATGAAAGTATAATTACGCCCGTTGTGCCCGGACCCTACAGTCACTTTCAAGGGGAAGAACATTAGAATTTTGGAAGGTCACAGCCATCACGGGCCCCGTAGAAGACGAAGGTGGCTCATGAGCACGTCATTCGATCCCACCGGCCGGTCGGTGGACACCGGATGAGCACCTGCAAGGTCGCCAGTTTCGCGTTACGAGCGAGGTCACCTCCACGTAAATATGGCTCGATGACTGCGTGCAGACAGAGTCGCTCCTTCCCGCAGTCAGTCGCCTCGACGCTCGAGCAGCCCCCCGGTCTTCGCCCAGTCGTCCCGGGACCTCCCCAGTCGCCCCAGGACGGATAGGTGCGCACCACCATGCATCATCTCGCACGACCCTCGCGGACATTCACATCGTAACATTCAAGTCCCAGGACAGTCCGGGTGCCTGATCCCACTGTAGAGTAGACACCGGGATGTGGATGTGGATGTGGTAGAAGAGGACAGACCCGAGGGGCCAACGGACGAATTCGAAGCCTACTGTCACGGTGACAGGATCGATCACGGACGGTGGCGAGACATCCAAATCAGCGTCAGACGTGCAATAATGACGGAATAAGTACAGCAGAGACCGACTGACCAGCGAACGCCCTCCGCGGTCGGATGTAGCAGCGATTCGCTGTTCCGAGAACCGGCGCGGCGTCACGAATTCGAACGGATATCCTGTCCTGTGCCCGAATCGCGCCAGGAAGCTAGAAACCCCGTCTGCGGTCTGCCGAAATACTGCGTACGCGTCCAGTGGATGTCCATAGGTATTGGCCTCGCAGCTCGTTCGGGGGTACGTATTGGGAAGTGGCGGCGGCGCAATGGAACCTGCAGCTGATGCGCCCAGAGGCTGAGCGCTGAGCGCTGAGCGTTGAGATCTGAAAGCCGTCCGCGCCCGTGCGATACGATGCGCCGCCACGCATCTACATCTGCATCCGTGCCACTGTAAGCCCCGGACCCCCAGGTCAACTCGGACGTGAAACAGCTTGGATGTCGACCATCACGGCATCACCTGCTCACTTCCAGGGACTAGTTACATCGGTCTTGGGTAACGGTTCTCTCGACACGCCGTCCCAAGTCCGAGTCCGAGTCGTCGTGGCGCGTGCCACTACCAGTGTTGTGACCAGTGGCGACGCCGGTCCACACGGAAGGGGACTCGTTGGTGTTCGTCGGATGTGACGTACATCAGCGTACATCACACAGTACTTGAGGACGGCGCTGATCCGACTCGGAAGGTGTGCCTGCGAGCTCCAGCCTCCAGGACGCGTTCCAAGACGGCTGGGGCGAGGGGTGGGAGCCAATTTTTGTCGTTGATTCAATGCGCTCACCGTCGTCATCCCTGGCGGGCAGCAGCGCCACCGCGTCATGCAGCTTATGGGCGCTTAGATGGCCCTCGGACTTGTGAGGCTCTTGTCTGCCGCGGGAGCGCTAGTCTGTCTGCCTTTGTGCACAGCTCCGACGTGTCCGTCGCGCGAGTGCTGCCTTGCGCACCTCAGACCTGCGGAA
Source organism: Ganoderma meredithae (assembly GCA_022814645.1). NCBI lineage: Eukaryota > Fungi > Basidiomycota > Agaricomycetes > Polyporales > Polyporaceae > Ganoderma > Ganoderma meredithae. The sequence continues at coordinate 99,831 of JAKLMY010000063.1, read as the reverse complement.
TACAAATCCGTTGGGATCAGCTGCTGACGGATGCAGGTTCGCAGAGGACTGACTGAGACTCGCAGAGAGCCCGACCGCACGTGCGCAGGCTACAGCGCACACGGACAGGGTCTACCCCGTAACCCACGGTGAGGTAATGGTAATGGCTTTGTGCGTTTCAGCTCCGTCCACGGGCGGGAATTCGCGTGGACTGTATTCTGCGGACGGTGGTGTCCATGTTCGTTCGCAGGCCTGAGGCCTGGACCGGGGCGAAGCGAGGTGAGCAACGGGCCCCCAAAGATGAACTTTACACACACGTACACTCCGGTACATAGCAACCACTGCGCATGCGCGGAGACATGAGTGGCCGGCGGGTTGAACGTTGACCTATGTATGGGTGGCGCGTTAGCCTATATCATCTCGGGTCATTACCGACAATACTCCTTCTGTAGACGAGCTTTAAATTTGTTAGGTCCGAGGCAGGACGAGGCTTCGTGGGGCGTGCGTGCCTTCCATCTGTCCACGAAACTCGTTATGAAAGAAAAGGAAACTTAAAAACCTGCAGGTAGTGGGCCACCTGCCAACGCCACCGGCATTCAAGGGCTCGTCTGCGTCGTTCTAAGTACCCCCTTGCCGAGCTTCCATTACTCCTCCGCAACAGTCCGCCAAACGGGCCGCGATGGGACAGCGGGTTAAGAAAAAAACACAACACAAATGACGACATACCACTGAGCCTCGCGTTCTCGACCTCGAGCTTGGCTGGGGGGGTTCAAGTTACGTGGGCGCTCCGCGAGCGTATGCATGGTCCTTACACCGCCGCCGGGGGCTGCGCCGTAGGCCGGGGGTGATCCCCAAACGCAAAAAGGATCGCGGCGGGGCGGGTGGAGGAGAAACGGGGTTCTGCGTCTGCGTTCTGCCACCACGCGCAGGCAAAGGACAAACGGAACAAACGGTCTAGACTGTAAAAGACGGACCCATCGGGCGTGCAGGATCTGCAGCAGTGGGAGCTTGAGCGGGTTGTCAACGTCAACGCGAGCCGAGTGCACGGAAGATGGTCATCACGCACCAGCGACTTGGATCACGATGTGCACCCCCCCGTCCCCCATGGCGGTGGCACGGAGGTTCAGCTTGGTTCAGCTCAGAGCCGTCCCCCGCCGTGACAGCGCGTGTCACCCAATCCTGCCAAATCGGGTGCGTGACGAGCGCCACAAAGGCTAAGCGTGACAAGCTCAGGCACGTGATGGAAGCGTGACAGGTCCAGGCCCTGTCGCGGTACAGTAGGTGACGTCACCCGACAAAGACAAGACGGACGTCCCCGTGCTCCCTCGCGCATGGGACTCCGGCTCGAGTCGAGACCGAGCATCTTGTCAGCGCTTCGGGCACTCTCTCATCGATAGATGCACTCATTTAGCACCCCCGCGAGGCTGGGGATCGGGGTTTGTCCTTTCACGACATTTGCAGTCGAGCTAGAAGCTTATGTGAACCGTGGCCCGGACCGTGGATTTTTTCTTTCACCCCTGCATGTATGCAGGCCTCGACTCTCGATCTCTGCGCCTGGTAAAGTGCATGCGTCGCCGCATCGGACGTTGTGGAACCGTCCAGCGTGTACGTGTATATCGCGGCTTCATGAATCACGTCGCGTTGATATCGACGTCCTTCAAGTTTCTCGCGTCTTCGACGGTATGGCGTCATTCAGAAACATCATCATCAGTCCCGATCGAACGGGGACTCGGACGCTACGTAGCATCCGGCTTTTGAGCCGTGACAATCGCCATGGTGAGTTATGTTTATCGCTTGGCGTCCTATGACGAGATACGCACTGAGGATCACCATCGTTCCCTCATACCGTCTTGCATCAGACAAGCCGACATTCCTCGCTTATGACGTACGTACTGCGAAACGTCGTCGCCGCCATACTTACTTACTACACACGTATGTCATCCTCCAAGAGCAGCCAGTCCACTGCGACTCTGACGGAGAGCCTTGTCGCGTGACGTATACAGGTTCGTCACCGTCCAGTCAAACCAATTCGTCAACGTTTCAACCTCTGCGTGTCGGGATCCGCGTGACCACCACCTCGCCCAGGAGAACAACCGGCTGACATGCCACAGAGCCCATACAGTTACGGTGAGCTGGACGATGAATAGCCCGAAGATCATTAATGAAATTAGACAGGATCGTCCCTTTTATAGCCTCGGATGCTGTCCTTGGCACCCCGCAATTAATCGCCAGCTCAATCCAATCCAATCCATTCAGTGCAAATCCACGTCTCCTACGCCATAGCATTCTTCCTCGCACCTTGCACGGACTATACTGATGCGGTGAGCATGCATGGTCCATCTTCCTCTTCGGAAAAACGTCCTCGGGCGCTGCCGCCCCCGCGTCCCGTGGCGTTCGACAATCATCGACATTCCACCGCGACGGTACACGCGCACGCGACCGCGTCATGCCACCCTCTCCCCCCTCGTTCCGGGCCCCTGGCAGGTTGCAACTCTCGAGTGCTGCCGCGGTCACGGCGAATGCGCCCGACGGCCCAGATAACTGATGTGGCCAGCAATTTGCTCATGAATCCCTCTGCCTGGTTGACTTATCACCACGAACCTGTGGGCGCGCCACATCCCGATCGCAGTGTCGAGGTGCCGCGCCGATCGACGCCGCTCTGCAGGGGGGGAAGGCCCCCTAAGTAAGTTTTTATCGCAAGCCACCACTTAAGCTTGAGTATAAGTGATACTTACTCTAAGTACCATTGTAGATCCTGAGGCTGTTTGGGCCTTGGCGTCGGGAGCCCATGCGCGGTGGTGGCGGAAACGCGCCCTGGGTGACCGCGTCATCGACGTCGGTGGCGTCGTGGCGATAAGTTCCACGTTCGTGTCACCGGCAGTGAGGCGCGCGCGGCGGACCCAAAACAGGTGCGCGAGACGCCAGTGCGCCTCGCGAACGTGTTCGGTTGCTGAGACCGAATCCGATCGCGAGCCACCATGGCCACCTCTTCTTCCTCTTGAGCCTGATTATGATCGTGAGTCATGGTGACGCGGGGGAAGCCTGAGGGCAAGCGCCCGACAGCTCGAGAGTCGAGACAGAAACCCTGCGCGACGGCGAAACTCGAATTCGGGGCACAAATGGGAGAGGGTGCGTCTTGCGTTGAGCCCGAGTCAGTGAAGGTCAGCGACCCTGAGAACGATCGTCGTGCATGCCGACCCCCGAAAGTGGTACAGTACAGCATGGTAGACTACGGTCGCGTCGCGACCGCCGCGCGCTCGTCAACGTTAACGTTAAACGAGCCGCGGCCGTCACTGAGCGCTTAGTCGGAAAGCGGACAGCGCGGTCACTGAAATGGGCTGGAAGAACAGAGGACGCGGGCGGCGCAAAAACGAGTGTTGTTAGCATAACACCGCCGCGCGTGAGAAGTAATATTAATACTTACTTACTTGCTGTAACTTAGACTTTGGGGTCGACGACACGAACAAGTGGGGTCGCGATGCAGCCTGAAGACGGATCCGCATCCGAATGCAGTAGTAGCACGACAGTAGTGCAAGAAATTAGAATCCAGACCCTGACTACCATGTCTCGCGGCCGCCCGGAGGTTGTAGAATTCGAACTTGCGATGCTTGCTGAAACGAGTGCTGTAGTCGGACTCCCTCCTTCCTTCGTCAAGTCACAGGCTTGCAAGCGGTACTCGGCCGTCTTCGAGCGCCCCCTAGGCCTGAGACAAAAAACGCCGCGAAGGAATTCGAAGTTTGAACGTACAGGACTACGTACACGGCTGCCGGCTTCCAAGTTTCAACACTCGCGAACGCACCAGACCCCCAGGCCTCAGGTCCCAGCGCGCGCCGATCACTGCATCGACGCCTCCAATAGCACGTACAATCAAGCGTACAATAGCCCACCTCCGAGGACGTGGGACTTGGACCTGGAGCTTGGAGAGGGACTCACGAATCATGATCACCAGTCAGGGAGGAATTGCGACGAAGCTCCCTGCAGGGCAAGCGACCCCGTTTCCATGGCGCTCACCCCATGGCCAGTTATGGGCCTTCTTCGCGCTTCCGCCGCTTGGGAGACTGGATCACGGGCATGGGCAGCCTCTGAAGCACGAAGCTTAAATTTTGAACTTTGTTGTTCGCCGGCAGGACCCGGGCGGCGGAAGAATTTACGATTCACGGATTCGTGGATTTGGGAAAATGCCGAGGGTGGGCCGGAAAGTGTATGTATATATGTGTACTACGTACTATGTATACGGATGGCTGGGGACTCGCCAGGTTGCATGGCACCGTGCGCAGTAAGTTCGGTGGTCCCATCATCCATGAGGGGAATGGGAGGGCTTGGTCTTGCAGAAAGGGGAAGGGTTCGAACTTCGCACTTCAAAGTTCCGATCCCATGTCGTAGTCGGACTGGCGGATTGGTTCTAATTTCTAAGTATGGTCCGAGTTCGACTCTCTTCGAGTCTTCCTCGCGCGAGGCGAGGATGATTGGGCGGGGCTGCGCGAGCATCGCGGGAGAGCACGTACGTATATGCAGATAGCGCGTTCGAGCGGGGAGCCACACATACAGACTGAGATACGCAGCGTTTGATAAGGCTGAGGAGAGAGAAGATAAAAAAACTCATTCAGTTGCCATTCTATGATACTGATACTGTAACGGAAACGGAAACGGACTCGGAGGCAGCAGCTTGGCCCCAATCTGACCTCCGCAATGTCGCCAAGCACGCACTGGTGGGCCGCTGGCATGTCGTCTCTGCGTCACCCGACAGCCTGCGATAAGTAAGGTGCACGATAAGTACTCGATAGGTAAGTACTTAGCTTGCATCTGGGCGGTAGGAAAGGGCAGGCTGACGTTGAACGTTGACGACGACGGACGTCGAGATCTTCCGAATCCAAGAGCCTTCCAAGAGCGCGATAAGTACTCGGTCCTCACGGAGCACCGCCGGCGGAGAGAGCGAGGTACCAGCAGATAGCAGCAGATAGCAGTAGATAGCAGGCGCACAAGCTCCGGAGCTCGAGGCTGGCATATCGTGATCTACGCGTATGGCCATCCGGGCTCGACAATCGGGAGACTATTGTCCCCTCTCCCGCTCGTCCCCCGCCCAAGAACTCGAAGAAGACCTCAGGCCACAGACACGGAAGCGCATCGATGTCCAGACGGTGGGCGCGGCCGGCCTCCTTGCCCGGAGAGATCCTCGCAATACAGTACACTGTGAATGCGAATGCGAATGCCGAGGCACGGCGCCCCGGCCCCGGCAGCCCCAGTCCCAGCTCAAGGGTACCTTCGCGAGCGGATGCGTTCGCGAGCACTGAGCACGTTGCGGCCCGGACGTGCGGTAGCGTCTGCGAAAACCCAGAAGCGAGACGGGATGTTCCAGTCCTGGACTCTGGGTGCTGGTCCGTTGCTGGTCCGAGTCGTCCATGACTCCAACGGCAGCTGCCTGCCCTGCGGGGAAATATACGCGGGCGGCGCGACAGCCGCGTTGATCATGACAGTTTACCGGTACCATTGTACTTGCACTTATTGTTCGCTGCAAATGGGGTGTGAGAACACCATATGCGGACGATATGATATGTGTACGCGCACTCGAGCTCGCTGTTACGGCACATGTACAGCAGGGACGTCGATTCGGGTTGACGCTTACAGGACGCGTGGTACGGATGGAGGGCTGTCACCCGTCGGCTGTGTTTGGGTTGCCGTGGTGTCAACGCGAACGCGAATGCGGTTGGGTTCGCTCCCGGATTCGGACGCGCGAAGATGCGCGTGCGAGATGGTAGCCGTCGCGACTTGTGGCTTGTTGGTCCACGCCGCCGCGCGGCGGATGGCTGGCGCCGGAGCAGACGCGTCCGCGTGTATACGCCGCCTGCGTGCATGCGCCCCGCCCGGAGCAGACACTTCGTGGTGCGAGGGAGCTGCGAGCGGCGTTGACATTCCTTCCGTTTGTGACAAGCACGAAAGGCTCGAGCTCTCGTGGCTTCACGACCGGCATCCAACCTATTCGGCGCGCGGGGTGGGGGTGGGACGATGATGATGCAATGTGCAATGTGCGATGTGCAATGTACAGGGGAGCGGGGCAACCGCGGGGACGAGGAGGAATGAAGGGGACGGGGTGAATATGAGCGTGAACGTGAAGGGCCGGCAATTTCTATTGCGACATCCGCGACCCAGGCTCTCCCAATGTTACAGCGGGTACCAAGGACGTTCGATCGCGACCTAAGGGCAGTGAAGCAAGGTCGGGCTTCGCAGCAGTTCACGTAGGGCGGAGCGGCGCTGGGCGGACGCGAGCTTCACGTACGCATACATACATACATTCGAGCGGCGGCTGACGTATGCGCGTGCTACGACGTGCGCAGGGATGCTCGGCTGTGCTCGAACGCTGGAGAAACCTGCAGAAACTTCGCCGGTGTGACTAGTACTGCTTACTACTGTCAGATGCAGCTGCAGCTGCAGCGGCCGCGCGACGTGCAGTGGGGGCAGCGGCCTCGATCTCAGATGGATTATGGCAGTGACATGATGGAGGTCACCGCCATATGCTCGGTTTCCTCATGGGGGCGAACTGTCAGCGACGTCGAGTGACACACACCTCCAGAGGCCAGACATGATAATATTGTTGTCCGAGATGGACCGGCTCGCCGGGCTCGGACACTGGACACTGGGCACAGGACGGCGACAGGCGCGGAGATACGCGCTGCGAAACGTACGACGCGCGTCGCGCCCGCACTCAGGAGACGGGGGAGCCGAGGCTGTTTCTCGACGTCGGGGGTCCTAGATTGGGTTGAGATGCCAGTGACTGGGCGTGCGTACACGCCGCGCGTGCTTGGGCCCGGGGGGTTGACGACATCCCCGTCGAACGCACGCCAAATTCCGTGCGTGCGTCGCCAAGCGATCGAGGAACTCTTAGAGTTCTCTTCAGATCTGGAGTCGCAGTGGGCTGACAAGCGCGACGGGGACGACTATAGGCGCGCGCTGACTCGGAGGTGCCCGCGTCATCGCACGACAGACCACCCAAGGCGTCGCACCATTAGTTCACACACACTAATAACCTCACCCGGCGTCATCCCGACTGCTGTGAGTGGGTCCCCCGGAGTGGGGTTATTGCTGTCTCAGCGCCGAAAGTCCTAGGCTGTGGATGACGCGCGCGGTGACCGATGGGGTACCTCCTCTCGACGACGTTGCGGGCTCTCGGCCGAGCTCGCGGTCCGCCTACGCGCTGTGTGCGCGCGCCTCGACGACGCATCGGACGAAGAACGGGACCATGACATGAGCTCGGCGAGATCATGACTTGTAGGGTGCCTGCCATATCAGGCAGCCAGAGTTCGGAGTCAATGACTCACGCCAGCTCGCTCGCGATTGGGCACTCGGCGTCAGTATGGCGAGATGGAGAGAATTGGACGCCGGGCAGGCACTCGGGCAGTCGAGACGCGGCTAGCGGCCGAAACGAGGGCCGCGCTTCCACGAATACGGCATGGGGGGACCTGGGGGTGACAGGGATGCATGATGTGGAAGGTGGCGATACGGCCTGGATACAGTATCTGGCGAGGATATTTTGAGAGAGAGAACTCACGAGTCACGAGCAGCGATACGGCACACACGCACGCGCGAAGGGAAAAGAAGCCGAACGTCGTGGTGCGGATCTGCTAATCACGTCGCGCGCGAAGACAGGCCGTGGTCAGACGTGTGGGGCTGCATCTGGCGTGCGAGTGATGTACGTGTGCGCGCAGTGAATGAGGAGGGCAGGCGTGCTGTGATCTGCATGTCACCCCAGCATCCGGCGTCGGCGAAATTGATGGAGTGTACCAGTGCGCGCGGGTTAATTAGGGTTGTAGATTGAGACTCCGGCGGAGAAGAGAGGAGGATCGAAGGCAGAGAAGGAGGTACAGGAATACGGATACAGGGGACTATTGCTGTGACATGTTCGGGCCGGCGTTCTGAGATGGACGGATGCAGGAAGTGATGTGGTAGAAGAGAGACGAGAAGCGTGCAGGGCTTGATTGGTGCGGGAGAGGACCCGAAGGTGTTCCGCGAATGAGGGCGGCATGCTCGGGGTACTTAGAAGAGCGTCGGCCACAGGGCGTGCATACGAGGACGGGTTGCCGGGGACATGGGAACCTGGCGGAGGAAGCACGTTGATCTGGAGGCGGGGTGCAGGGAGGGCACGTTGGCGGCGATACGGAGCAGAGGAAGAACGAGTGGAAATGGCGACAAAGAGAATGGTATGAACGTGCACAGACCTCGGCGGTGGCACTGGGGTGGCGGGCGCCTGGGGAGCTGGACCGGATTGAGCGAGCGACTCGGACTAGTATTGGGAGTCGGAGGGAGATCTGGGCAGGAGATCTGCAAGGGACCGGGGGTGTGACGTGCGTGACGGTGGGTGGAATTGTCGGGCGGAGTCATTGCGTGAGTATTTTGGTAATTGGGGCCATTGGGCGAATGCGGGAGGCCCCCTTCACCTCCGTTTCACACTCACAACATGTCTCTTATATAACCCCCGCCCCCCGACGCCCCTCCCGACCGTCCTCCTCCACTCGTCTCTGTCCTCCCTGACGCGCTCCCCATGTACGAAGAAGTCTGCCTCGTCTGTGGCAGGCCTGTCCTCGCCGACGGGTAAGTTATCTCCCGCATACACCGACGTCATTCCCCGACTCCCCGCTCACTGCCTTTTGCTCTAGCCGAGCTTACTGCGGCGACGAGTGCGAGTCCCAAGACATCACCTCCCCTTCCATATCCACCACAAGCAGCGCACACCCCTCGCCTTTCCTCCGTTCCTCCCACAACACTCCCTCACACCTCGCAGACGTTCCTGCCCTGCTCCCATCCGCCCTCGGTCAATCTTTTGGCGCCCGTAAACCCTCTCACCGCGTCCGTCATTCCGAGTCATCTTCGTCCAACTCTTCCACCTCCTGGTCTCCTCTTGACGACGAACACGAGGAAGACAGCGCCTCACTTGCTATCTATGGTGCAAACACCGACGACGAATACTACGCTGTCAACCCTGATTACACGGACCCATCCAAGTTGTCGCCCGGGTACGCCCATCATGCATCCTCTCTTGCTTATGCCCGCCGTCCGTCCACCACCAACCATCGTTCGATGGTACCCTCGCTGCATCGTCGTACCTCTTCCGTCTCCGCCATGGCAGCCAGTACCGGCGTGTCCCGGAGCATACACCACGACGCTTCCACCGAGGACGATTTCTCCGACGCGCCCTCTGTCCCGGCCACATCTTCTTCCGTCCGTTCGGACCGCCATCGAGGGCGTAAGTCCGCCGACCTTCCTCAGCCGCCCAGCGATGAGGATGAGCGCGGTCAAGATCCAGAGACGGTAACAAGCAAGAGGCGCCGTAACCGGGCAAGTCTTCCCGCATACTTCTCTCTCCTCGTCTCCACCGCCACCACGCCACGTTCGCACAAGGGTCCTTCCGCGCTTTCTATGCTCTCTCGCTCCCTGCAAAACAACTCGGCGTCTCCGCCCACACCACGTCTTGCTCACCCTATCGTCGACACCACGACGGCGTTTGCTGTCAGTGCTTCAACGCGTGTTTCCAAGGAACAGGCCTCAACCGCGGATACAGCGCCTCGGGGCCGCAGTCGCAGACGTGACCCTGACGGGCGTTCGTCTTCCTCTCGACGCTCGCCGAGCCGTTCTCCCCGGCCGCGCGCTCATGCCCACCAGAGCGCTCAGGCCCGCGCCCGCCTAGATAGCATGGAGAAAGTTGCAGACTGGGTCGCACACAGTCCCGTCGTCGCCGCTGGTGTGCGTGCAGCACGTCAGCTGACCCAGCGCAGGAACAGCTCGCCGCCTCCGCTCCCGAAGTTCGAGAAGATGGACTTGCGCGACTCGGGCGCCGTTTTCGAGTACGACGAGGAGAACGCACCCCCTGTTCATGAGCTGCCAATGCGGGGAAGAAGGCGCGCGGACGAACTCGATGAGGAGCCCCTCGGCGCCCACCGCAATGCACCTGGGTATGGAAGTGGCCGCAGTGGACTCGTCGACCGAGAACGCGGCAGGGCCGCCGCCGTCAAGCGATAAACTGACGACCGCCGTCGCACGTTGCGACTGGAACTGACGACCGAACGACCAAAAGCATGACTGCACGAACATCATTTCGGCTCTCCCCATGTTCTCCACTAGACGCATTTCACCATCTGCCTCGCATCGCATTCGTCCTCGCTGTTCGTTCCGCTCCTACACTCAACCGCCTTCGGTCGCATCTCATCCTTACTCATCGTCGTGCTCTGTTATCGCTCTCCATGTCCCTCGGGCCTACCGCGGCTTTGGTCCTGCTGCGCTGGTCCCCGCGGTACCCCGCCAAAAGCCGGCGGCAACTCCCATGTCGACCTCGAGCGCCATCCTTGCTCGTCCTCGATGGGATCAGTGGCCGCCCGCAACGTTCACGGTGCACATTCGTTATCTATGTATCTATCGCATGAAACCTTTCGTTATGGTGCTCCTCATTCCTACATATACAACACACATCTTGTTCTCTCGTCTGACTCGCACATTCGACCCGCATCCAACCATTTGGCATCAGCATCCATCCAGCACCCTGCAAGTCTATATCAGTATCTAACGCCGCTCACGCTGTTATCACCCTTCCCCCTTCGCCTTCCCCTCCACCGCTCCTCTCCTCTTCTCTTCCATTCCACACGGAACTCCGCTTTGTCAAAACTGCATTCGATTTCGAGCCCCACTCTCCTCTCTCCTCCTCAAGCATACCCACGGAGATACAGCAACATGCCCACCTCTCTCTATATATCTCTCTCGTACTTTTCAGTTCAAGTCTAAACCCAAAGCACATACAATGCCCGCACTTAGTCCTGTCACATTATATCCCTCCTCCTTCCCCTCCCCTTTCCCTTCCCTACTCACCGCACACCTCAAAAAGTGTTGTTCGCGTTGTTATGGTATTCGCAACCTGAATCGTCGTCCCTCGGGTTATCTAGTAGTAATGCAGGTGGCGCAAAAGTTGCCTTCATGTTCTTACGCGCGCTTTGACAGCATCCTTGCGCCGCTCGCCGCCAGTTACAGTGCCTGTGCCTGTGCCAGTGCCAGTGTGCGCCACCCTGCCTTGAATTCGAGTATCTGAATACGTACTCGTCGATAAGAAAGTGCCGTGACCCGTCGAGAGGATTTTAGTTGCTGTTTCGCACTCGCATGCGCATTCGCTCAGCTGATCACTTATTGGCAGCCTGAGCCTGCCTGATGCGGGCGGCCGCGTCTTATCACCCATAATGATCATCTCCTCGCGTACGCCGCCACCGTCTGCGCCACTGTGCCATCGTGCATGTTCTTGTTACTTGTATACATTCGTGTACGTGTACATGTACATACATGTGTACCATGTGCGTACGCCGTAACGCGTCCCCGTCGGAGGAGAAATTCGCGCCTTGCGCGCGCGCGCTGGGGGTTCAGATTTCCACCTCCCTGTGACAGCGTGACGCTCGTCCTCGGGCCCCTCCCCTAGGCTCCTCTCGGCCTCATATTTCGCAAATAGACTCCATTTGTCTCTTCCGTGACAAAAGTGAAGTTTTTAGCACGAGGACGAGCGACAAGGAGGACGAGGAGGACGAGGAGGAAAGGACGTCGAACATCACGTGATAGGGGTGGAATCTGAACTGGGCCTACCTTAGTGAGTCTACTGCAGGTCGGGGCCCTGGAGCTCCTCGCGTTCTCCTGGGGGCCAGAGTGCCCGTCGCGCTCGAGGCTCGACACCGGGAACCGCGCGTACGCTTCCCGACGGTATTCCATCGTGAGTCCCGGCCTTGTCCTGTTTGTTGTTTTTCTCCTGAGCGTCGACGTCGGCGGGCGGGCCCCCGCGCCTTGGCGGTGGGCGTTGGGTTTTCTGGGTCGGCAGCGCGAGCAGCGGCAGCGCAGGTACTACTACTTACAGTGTACATCGTCCTGTACGTGTGCACACTCGCGCGAGTCCCAACCGGCGCCCGCCCGCGCTGCATGTCGACCGGGCTGCGAGTTATGGACCCGGACTCCTAAAGTCCTTCGAAGCTGTTTATTTCCGAGTCGATCCGGAAGACACGCGCGCATTTCGTCGGAATACACTCAGTACAAGGTAGGCATGGGCAGTGCACCCGCCGTATCATTAATCAAGTGCTACTTGCTTCGAATCCCCCGTCGACGCGACTCGCCGGCCTATAGTATACATGGTGTCGGTGTGTTGTCGGTGTACATGAACGTGGGGACGAGTCGGGAGTCGGGACGACCGCCTTGGGCTTCCGTCGCGGCGCGCCCACGCGCGTATACAGTATATATCGGGGGCGATCATCCGTGGCGACGGCTTCCACTTCAAGCTTCACGCTTCGAGTTACGGTTTTGGGGGGATGGGTTCGAAGAGCCAGAGCCTGCAGCTGAAAGCCTCGCTTGACCGGAACGGTGGCGAGAGCGCACGCACGATCGGAGGGGACCCGCTCGCGCTTCGAGCTTCGAACTTCGCCGCAGGCCTGGGTGCTTGGTATACGCGTAAGTTACTAAGTATCCCCGCGCCGCGCCCCGCTGCAATGCCACTTGAATTCAAGTTGCAGCTTCAATTGCGCGCTCGCGCTCGAGCTGGCTCTGGACGGGGAATCGGAATGATAAGCAGTGAATCTCATTGAATATGTGAACAGTGAAGGGTGATTCTTGATGGAAATATTAATGGTGCTGTTCGTTCCTTCTAGCTGCTGCCGTCACGGTACTTATCTCATGACTGGTATGGTACTGGCCCAGATATCCGTAGCTGCTTGATAACGCTGTGGTCATTGCACTAGTACTAGTAAGCACTTACTCAGATAAGTACCTACGCCTGGTGCACAAATGCGGGCTAGTGGACGTCGGTATTCCGAAATCTCGGTCATGGCTGTTGTCGCGGAGTTCCTGAGAAGAGGAGAAGAATCATAGGCGTCACGTCGTGCCATCCAGGACTAGCCAGGACTACGCGGTTCTCGAGACCTGGGCAATATGGCGCCACAGGACACCGATGCGGTGCCCGGAGATGATGACTGGCGGCCACCCCGTCAGCCTGCCATCGAATAAGGACAGTGTCGACCGTGGAATGTTGGGGAATGTTGGGGTGTGCTGCGCCTGATATCGGACCTACATGGCATGACCTGGAATTGTGGACAGATAAGTAAGCTAGCTGTAGCTGACGGCCGATAGGATAGACGTGGTGTGTGAGTCTGACGCACAGCGCTACTAGCCCACGCTCCAGAATGCGCAGCCCGCAGACGGATAGCTGGTAGGTATGTATAGGTCACGGAAGTCGGACAGACAGCGGACGCATTCACGTCCATTGCATTGAAAAAAAAAATCCGAACCGGCGGCAGAACGCACTCATCACGTCCGCCGAGTGTATAGCGCGTCATATGGAAGTCGACGCCCATAACCTAACTGTAGTGAAGGCTATGCGTCCGATCCCAGGGGCCGACTTCCAGGCCCCTGTGTGTCACTGTCTCAGTGTCTGGGCTGCGAATATGAATGCGAGTGAGGGAGGCGGAGAGGGAGGGAGAAGGTCAGCAGATGCCAGATGGATGCGCAGCAGCTGACTGCGACGCCCTGCTGAAGAATGCGGAGGTCAGAGGACGCGCACGGGCATCAGATTCACCGAATCAGAGCATTTAGTGGGTGCACGAACACACCGGCCTCCAAGCCAGTGGGACATAGTATACGTACTTGCGCCCACACGCTTACGTCTTCCCTCCTCCCCTAAAAGCTTGCTGCGGCGAGTCCCGTGGGCGGGGCAAAGTTTTAACTTCCATCGCCAGCTTGGGGGCGGGCAGGTTTCGCAGAACGCGCCTCTGAATCGCCCTGGCATGCAGCCTGAAGGCTCTGAGTCTGATTCAACCCGAAGACTCGGGATTACGGTGCTCGGGCACCGAAGGGGGCGTGTATATCGGGTGTCGTCGCCGAGGGAGGCACCTGTGCAGGGCCTCTGATCGGTGTCGGGACGAGCCACTAGGCCGAATGCGTCACGACAGGTGGCGGGCGGGGTGACAGGAGCGGTGACGCGGCGGGCGACGGAGGCAGATCGGCGTGTGGGGAAATAAGCTTTCGACACTGGTGTCAGTGTCACGAGCGACGCGCACGGGTGTGCTCGAACCCCCCCGCCAATATTGATCGAGAAAGTGGATCCCGGTCGGCGTTCGAAGCTCGAGTTCGCGCCGTCGCTTGTAACTTGAACTTGTTGTAAGGATGGCGAACGTTCGCAACGAGGAAGTCGTGCTGAAGGTATCGCGGGAGGCAGCTGCACGCGCGTGCGTTGCGGTACGAAGGCGAGGCCCGCAAATGTCTGCAGGGTTCTCTGGGAGAAGGCCACGGGACCCTTCGGTAGAGACTGTTTTAGGGATGTCGTCATCACTCGACGACATATGAGCGGGCCTGATGTCGATGTCACGGTGCTCATCCAGCTCCGCTACTCGAGATGCTAGCACCGGTCCCCGCGAACCCTGCTGTAATCTTGACCCTTGACCCGCGCGGACTACCTGTTATGGCATGAGGCCGACCTTCGCGCGCCGCCATGGGTTCGATTCAGATGGACATCGAGGAGCTGCGAGGCCGCCGAGGCGGGCATCGCAGCGACTCGGGCCCGTGTGTGCTGAGAAAGCCTAAAATTTAGACTGGGTAACCCGACCCTACCCCGCCCTTCACTGGCACGCTTCAATATTCATTTCTCCAGTACCTCTTCAGTTACGCGCATGTGCCAGGTCGAAATGCCCCATGGCCGTGGGGAATAGGCCAGGGAACACCGTCCACGGTCCCGGTTACGTTTTGCAACCCGGGTGTCAGGAGAGGAGGTTATCGTGGGAAAGAGTTGGGTAGACTTCAGCGAGTACGCGAGGATGCACTCATGACCCGTCACGCTCGGCCTCGTAATTTGCCATGTCCACTGTTGGATAACTGTCCACCCTTGTCCGCCGCGGCTGCGCGACGAACTGATCTGAAGTGAACCTCCATGCGAACGGTCCAGTCAAATTCGGACTCGCGGGGCCGCGCGCGCACTAGTGTGAGATCCCCCCCCCAGCCTCACCCTCACCGCGAATCAACAGCGTACAATACAGTGCTTGCAATGCAAGGGTCCAAGTTATACAGTATGTACTCACTCACTGAGACTAGTCGAGAGTCGACGGGGATAACACGCCCACGACGCGCAAGTATCAACATCACGCGTTCTACATGGAAGCTTGGAAGGCCGCGGGTAGGATGCCTGCAGGCAGTGGAGCGCGCCGCTGCGCGGCGGAGGAGAGAAAGACATTTCCTATGTATATTGATAGCAAGTGTTCCCTTGCAGATGGCGCGACGCTCGCGTTCGCGGACTTTCCGCTTGCGGTTGAACGCGAGCTCGCGCCATTTGAGCGCGACGCCCCGTGCGCGCCACCGCCTTATCCGCCAGCAGCTACCAGTAGGCCAGCCAAGAAGACGCCCGTCAGACCACGGATTAGCCTGGCGGGGAAACATAGTGTTCACGGGTTCATGGGGACAAGGCAGCCAAGAAAGCCAGCAGTCAAAAAGCTCTGATCCCGTCGACGCGCGGACCTGCCGCGAGGAAGAGGGTCGACAGATCCGCTACGTTTTGGGGCGAGGCCGCGGTCCCGTGGATCGTCGAAAGTCATGTCCCCACCACGAGCATCTGCATGTGGCCGAGCGTGCAACGGTCGAGATACACGTGCCAGGGGAAAGGTGGTCGGCGACCGCAACGGTATAATCACAGGAACCGCGCTGGTCAGCGACCGTGGTTCCTGGCGTGAAAATGCCGTCGGCATTGCTAGCGCTCCGAGGCAGGTTCAGACACTTGAGTAAATGTTCGAGCCGCCGAGGGGATGAACGAACAACGTAGCGTTGCAGGAGAAAAGGTATGGCCGACCGGCCACAAGTGACACCGAAGTGGTATGAGAGGAATAAGATGAGTTCGCCAACATCGAAGAACTTCCCCCCTAGGAAGTACTTCTATAAACGCAGCGCGTTGCACTTTAAATGTTGAGCGTGACGGCAAGGCGCAGTCGGCCGACAGCAGTGCGTACTTAGAACGAGCCGCAGAAAAGAGCTGGAAGACAGACACACCTGGGGCGATCGCGAACGGATCGAGAGTAGCCTGCTGGGCTGCGCGTGAAGGACAGCACGTCGAGGTGTCCTGGAGTGTTACGACCGACAGAAAGGGTCCCCGTTCAGCGCTGTGCGCATTATTGCCAGCGCGGTCCGCCACTGGTACTAGCACAACACTCGGGCCGCCAAGCAACAAACTTGGGCAGGTATGGGTGCTTAGCACCCGGAGGGGGCACCAGTGCGGAGTGCGTAATGTCGAGCCCGGTGCAGGCGACTTCAGCGCCATAAGAGACTGGAAATGGCTTCATAAGATATATATGTATAAACATGAACAGACCCCGAGATACGTGACACGGACAAAAGTGGACTGGGCTTACTGCGGGTAGGCCGGCACGGGCATCCGTGTAACGGGGTATGGAACTCTGAGAAGTACTGTGCGCATCACCGACACTGCGCACTCGAGCCTGAAACATAAGGACAGTCTGTCAGCCTTCAAAGTAAGGGCTGTGCCCTAAGCTCCCGAAGCAATACACACAGTAACCTCCACATACTCACAGTCGCTATTGCTCTGTGGTAGTCCAAATCTGGGGTTCCTTTTTGATATCATATCAGCTCAGCGCGTATGCGGATGGAAGCGAATGGCGAAGGATCGAGAATAAGGCGGTTGCAATGGCATATAGTTTTGTATGGGTAGCTCCGTCAAAGGATAAGAATTGGTTGCTCATGGGTAATCCTACCCACTCGAACGTCTGACAAGGGTTGAGATGAAGCAAGAGGAGAATATGAAGAGGGAAACCATCAGCCGTCACGCGCCAAAAGTTGCTGCCTGATGTCTTTCTTCGCTCGCATAGCGACGAGGCCGGCCCTGCTTCATTGTATCTATGATTCATATCGAGCCTCGATCGGAACTGAAAAAGCCGGGCGAGCGAGAGGTGTCATTGGGCATGATTCTGCTGACCTACCGCTGACGGGTTGATAGACGAGCAGTGTGGATGTGAATCCGCCTATCCAAGCATCGCTGGTGACCACTCGTTCGTTCGGGAACCCGCCGGCCGAAGTCGTGAAGACTCTACGAGCTTCAGTGGCATCAATCCTATAGGCCAGAAGACCAGCACAACTCCCTCAATGACGCCAATGGAGATAATCGGAAAGAGCACAATTAAAAGCGGCCTTCACTCACCACTCGCGACGTCCAACACAGCAAATAGAAGACCGGACTCCTAAGGAGACCTCATGCGATGCGTCACCACCCCAATAGCCAAACCTTGCAGCTAATTTGCAGCACTGGCGAGCATCATGAGGGAGGGCGCCACGAATTGACGCGTGTTCTGCTCGCACGCGGGGGCAATTCACCCTGCTTCATGGATCAAAGTTGATTGTGGGAGTGACCTCGGGCAAGGCACGTTGCAGGGCAGCACTTGCCCATGATCCTTGGCTGTGAGGAGGTTCATTGTTCAGACGGGGCATGTGTGGTTGTGAACCAGCGCTTGAAGAGCGGAGTCTTGGACAACCTTCCAGGCGACATTGGCAAGGCCGAGCTGGCTACAATCGATGGATGGGGAGCTCGCCTGAGCTTCTGCAACACGAGGGCGAGAATGCACGGGCAGGGCCGGGAGTCAGCTCTGGGATGAGCGTGGGGGAGTGGGGCACTCACCTCAAACGACTCCTGCGCGCTGCTTATAGTTGCCCTTGGGCATAGTAGCAAATATAGCAGTGTGAGGGCTGGTGCTCTGGCTCCGAGAGGGCTTGGGCAGGAATGGCACTGCCGTCTCTGGCATCGGATTACATACTTGGCAGGAGAGCGGGCGCGTGTAAGGGGAGAGGTAGATTGCGGCATTCGATAACGCTTAGGAAGGGGAGACCGTGGTTGGGACCGGACCGCACAGACGAGCTATCGCTGTGTGCTGACGGCGCGGTGTTTCAGTGCAGGCCGGCGGGCCATTTTTGCTGGGTTGGGACGGGCGAGGATAAATGAGGGTGCTTGCGGGGAGACGGCAGGCGGGGGAGGATGGGGGATGTGGAGATGTTGTGGGCGAGGAAAGAGACGCGTGGCCGCCGACTCCGACCGCGGGCAGGCGGATGGAGGCCAACGGCGAGGAGAGCCATGCTGCAGTCTGGCTTTGTCTGATACTACGACCATCGTCCCCTCCTCCTCGGTCCCTGCGATCGAGCTTTGCCCGCTGTGCCTGCCAGTCCACCGCCCTGTCCGTCGCCACCATTGATTCACGCACACCGTCCAATCCTCCGCGGGTCAGCACGCCGCACCAGACCCCGATCCTGGAACCCGACCAGTCCTCCCTCCGCTCCGCCTTCGCCTTCGTGCCCTTGAACACCTCGTCCCCGACGTCAAGGAACCCCCAACAACCCAGCACAGCCAGCACAGTCCCGCACATCCGCACGAGGTCTGAGCTCGAAGAGGGCGACGCCGACGCCCGCTCTGCCGAGTACGCCCCGGCCTCCACTTCTCTACCCTCCGTCCCTTTGTCCTACCTCCACCCCTCCTCATCCGGCTTTCTCACCTCGCCCCCCACACCGCCCTCGCTTGACGCTGATCCGGAGCTCGTCCGTGCACGCAAGAGACAACGAGTAGACAGTCGCACGACGTCCTCCTCCAGCTCCCTCGCGTCCATCGAACGCGCCTTGATCCTCGCCGATTCTGCCACCGTTTCTGCGTCGTCCTCGCTTGTCCACTCTGAGCGCACCGCTATGAGGCTCACGGAGAGCGATAGAGACTCTGCTTTGTCTGTCTCACTAGACTCGAACCCTGAACCCGGCCCCAGTGCATCCGTCGCGGGCCCATCCAACGGCCACAAAGCCATCGTGGCCAAGAGCAATGGATTCTCACAGTCTTACACAAACGGGTCATCAAACGGGTTATCGAAGTACGGATCGTCTGAGCAGCTGGATGGGCACTCGCATACACCGGAGAAGCACAAGCCACCTGTGCCTAGGGTAACATTGCCTGGGAGGACGCTCTATGACGACTCTTTCGTTGATAGGGAGGAGTTTGTCCGGTTGGTGATACAGGGTTTGCGGGATGTGGGGTACATGTGAGTATATTCTGTTCCTCCCGTTATCTCGCCCGCTCCGTTCAACGGGACATGTGTCTGCACAGGGAGTCGGCGACGACACTCGAGGCGGAGTCTGGCTACATCATGGAGACACCTGAAGTGGCAGAGTTCCGGAAATGCATACTCAATGCATCATGGGACTCGGCAGAAGCTGCGCTGATGCGGCTAGGTGTTTCGGAGGATGATGGCCTATGGGTAAGTCTCGTGAACCGTCCGAAAGTGACAGCCGGCCCTGACGTACTGGGGCAGGAGGCCAAGTTCCTCATTGCGAAGCAGAAGTACCTCGAATACCTCGAAGCAGGCAAGACCACGGCAGCACTACACGTTTTACGGCATGAGCTAGCACCTCTGAACCCAGAACTAGAACATCTCCATGCACTGTCGGCGTACGTATACCTGGACCGGTCGGGGTATGTGCCTGTACTGACTTCGAGCGTTATGGTGCCTTGCCTTCTCTTGCAGCCTCATGATGTGCTCGGACCCTGCGGATCTACGACAGCAGGTAGGGTGGGATGGAGCGGGGGGAGTTTCGCGAAGACGATTGCTCATGGACCTTCAACGTGCGTGTTGCTTCCTCGAGCGCGGTCTATCACACTGACTTTCTCACCAACTGAAGGTTATATTCCTTCGTCCGTAATGATTCCACAACGACGGATTGCCACACTACTTGAGCAAGCACGGGCTTACCAGCACAGCCGGTGTCTGTACCACAACGTGGGCCCCAAGAACCGGTCCTATTCCTTGTATACGGACCACTGTTGTGACCGCAACGCGTTTCCGCGGGTTACAACCGCTGTCCTCAAGGTACATTCTGATGAGGTTTGGAACCTTGAATGGAGCCATAGTGGGCGGTATCTGGCAACGGCGAGCAAAGACAAGTCGGCAATAATCTGGCGTGTCGAGGTATGTCTTGGCGCGAGACAGGAAGTTTTGGATTGTGCCCACTGACGTAATTCCTTCCTGAAGCTCGACAAGGACGCGCGGTCAAGAGCATACTCACCAGAGTTCGTCCTGCGGGACCACCCATATCCCGTTGGCTGTGTAGCATGGTCATTAGACGACTCGATTCTCCTAACAGCAGCAGAACATTTTATCAGGCTATGGAACACACGAGTGAGTCCCACGCCAGCTTGCCGGGCGCATCCCGACCGCTCACACGACCTGGTCTATCGCATAGACGGGGGAATGCACCCGGGTGCTCGACCAACATTCAGACGTGGTAACAGCACTAGCATGGCTGCCCGACGGCTCGGGTTTCATCTCAGGCGGACTCGATCGCAAGATCATCCTCTGGGTACGTTTCACGCTCCTTCGCCTCCCGTGGCAGAGAGTGCGTTTCTAATCAACGCGCCACTCTTATCGTCCCCTCCTGATTTCCAACAGGACGCGGACGGCAAGTTGAGAGATATATGGGGCCGCACGCCCATCCGGGTAACCGACCTCATGGTCACACCCGACTTCACACGCCTTGTCGCAGTCGGCATGTACGACGCGCCCCCCGTCCAACCAGGTTCGAACACACAGGACGGCGGGACGCCCCCGGGCTCGGGCCAAGGGCAGGGCGCAGTGGCTGGCGCGAACAAGAGCACGTCGGAGACGCGGATCATAATATACGACCTGCACACCAAGCAGCCTGAAACGTGCGTATCGCGAGCGGCGCGTGCACACACGCATTGCGATGCGCATGAGATATGTTGTGTGAGGATAACGTACTGATGGCCTGGCTGGGAACACGCAGGTCCATACGCCTCGACGGCGAGCTCACCAGCGTGAAGATCTCGCAGGACTCACAATATGCACTGATCAACCGTGCGTCCGAGAACGGGCCTCCAGCGGTGTGTATCCTCCCCGTATTCGCGTTCGTGCATGAACTCGGGGGTATTTGCGACGATAAGAAATGGGCGGGCTGACGTACATGGCGTTCGCACACGCAGGAGATACATCTGCTCGAACTGGCCTCGGAGCAGGTAGTGCGGAAGTACTCTGGGCATAGCCAATCAAAGCATGTCATCCGAAGCTGTTTCGGTGGCGTTGAAGGAAACTTCATCGTCAGTGGAAGCGAAGGTATGTTCCTCTGTCGCTTCGACTGTGAACCAACTTGTTGATTGTTTTCTCTCAACAATCCATCTTACGTTCGCGCTGAATCCGACACCCCCTCTCCGTGGCCAATCTCTTGCCGGCCTTTTGTCCACGTCTCAATTTTCTACTGCCCGTAAATTCCGCCGTTTCGCGTCGCTTCAAACCCCCAAAATCATCGGCCACTGTCTCATTTCCGCAAATGCACGAACTACAGATGGGAACGTGTACATTTGGCATCGAGACACGGGTGCACTGCTCGAGGTCCTCGTCGGCCACGGAGACGGCTCCGTCAACTCCGTGGCGTGGAACCCCGTCAACGAGCGCATGTTCGCATCGTGCTCGGACGACAAGACCATCCGCATATGGGAGGCGCCGCCCCCCGACCTCCACCCGCACTCGGACGTGGCGCACGCTGCGGACGTACCGCACGAGGCGGAGCACGAGATGGAGAACGGGAAGGGCAAGGGCAAGGGCAGGTGGGACGCGGGCGCGAGCGGGAGCGACTCGTCGACGTCTGTGGCGGCGGGCCATGGGATCGACCCGGATAGTGGGCCTGGGTACGGGCTTGGATCCACGACGGCGCTGTTCTGATCCTGGGGCGTGCCAGTGCATGTGGCATGGTGGTATATGATGATACTACGGGGCTCGCTCTGTCTCACTCTCGGCTCTCGGACCTGCTCGCATTTAATCGTCTTGTTTTTGCATTATCCAGTTCGGGCGGGGTTGCTCGTCGACGCAGCTCCCGCCTCGTCGCTGTCGTCGTTCTGTTCGCTACAGTAACACCATTTCTCCTTGAATTCACGTTTACGTGTTTATGTTCACATTCACCGTGCGCTTTCGCCATCTTGCACCCCACTCAACTCACTGCAATTGCACCCCTATAGTAGCCTCCTGCCACACAATCCAATCCAACCTCTCTCCACTTTTTCATCGTTCCTCCTTTTACCTCACCTCGATTGTGCATGTCGTCGGTATCGGCATTCCTCACAATGCTATCCGAAATTTCGCATCGCCCCCCGTAACATCTCCCATCTCCATCTCCAACCGCAGTAATAATCTTCGACCATCCAACGTCCATTCAGATTGCACCTCCTTTGACCACACATATACGCTTCTTCCCACCGCCGCATTTTTAGACTGTTTCTACGATAAAGATATCGCCCGAAATCAAATGGATTGTATTCATATGTATCTATGTAACTGCATGGTCGACTTGTCATCGTGTACATATCGGATCCGCACCCTCACGAACGATTCTGATAAACAAACAGCGATTCCAATTCGGTTTATTCATATATTACCGAGCGCATGCGACGTAATAGAGACCCCAGGTGCCCAAATACTCGCCCTCGCATATTGAGTGTTGGATGCTGGACTTTGTGTGCACTTTTTCTTTGCGTCCTGGGCAGAACCGAGACGCGGTGGCGCGACGCGTACATCGGTCACGGGACCGCGGTTATGTTCAAATAGGAAGCGCCAGCCGTTGGGGAACGCAGTTGTAGCTTCCTCTTGAGCCACGACCACAGCCTCTCGCTCGTACTTCATGAGATGTACATGCGCACGTTTGTTCGTCGCTCGTTATATGATGAAGGGCAGTAGGTCAGAGTCCGCTAAACATTGCCCATTGTGGAACTGGAATTGGTTTTTCTTTTTTAACATAAAGGATGTCAGTTCATACTGCGACCACGTCAACATGGATGGAACTTGATTTGTCTCCTCGAGGCCAGGAAACTTCTTACTGTATCACATCTCCCGCTCAGAGACGGCATGTAACAGAAATGAAGTTGCACGACGCCATTTTATGACGGATGATGTTACTGTTCTACCCAGTCCGACGACAGGGTCACTTGTCAGGTACGTTAACCCCGGCAGTATTTACTCTTTATGCGCAAAGACATTGATTTGTATCAGTCCCCGGAAACTTCGAAAGACTCAACAGTCTAGTGGCAAGTGAGTGTTCGTCTCCAACGACGCATTTCGCCGGCATGTGTTTCCCAAGCTGATTCTTAGAGCTACAGAGATGGAGAAAAATTATTCCGGTCGAGAATACCTACCGTGGGCGACAATGTTCTTTCAAGCTGAGGGGAGCAGACAGCTCAGAAATGAAGGTCTCGATCAAGAGTCTGTCGATTTTTCGTGTCTTCAGTGTAACGAGTCAAGAGTAGTTTTACTGTCATCCTAGGGAAAGCTTCCGCAAAGGTAGTTCCCTGGCAGTATGTGCTCGTAATATCCCCATTTCACCCGAACTCAATTTTGAACTACAGGACCACGTTCACAAGGCGGCCGGGGGACCTCAAGCGTCTTGCAAGCGGCACGTCAGACATCTCACGGGCTTCTTGATCATGATCATCACGTCCTCGGGACGCTGAACTGCGCCTGCAACGTGGCGTAGGGAACGTCCGCGGGGGTCACATAGAGTCGGCACGAGGGGAATTTTGTCTGAAGCCTCAATGTTCTTACAAATGGGGACCGGTAAGCGGTCGCCGTGACGGGCAGGTGCGTTACGGGTTCAGCTACTAGTTGTAACTTGACTCGCACCAGGCGCTTGCGTTAACTTGGCTTCGAACCACAACCTCCAGGTGGAGGCTCTTGGCACGACTGCACGTTCGACCCGACAGCATGGCGGCTTTCACCTACTTCGCTGATATACGGTTTCGTTCCATGGAGTTTGCGGAGCGCCGTCGGCTGACATGTCACGATCCCGCACAGACACGACATGCGGCCTCTGTCCCTCGATCTGCATAGAGACTACTCGGCAGGCCACGCATGCGAATAAGTCCCGGGTATGCCCTGTCCTTCATTTCGATATCTTTCGGCAGTGCACGTGTGTTTACGCTAACTTACCTTCCATGCCGCATGAACAGCGTCTTGCGAATGACGTACCCTCAAGGGGTCAAGTCGCCGACGCAAGTGGCGAGTCTGTGGTAAGCTCTGGATGTAGTCGCACACCCGTGCGATCCACAGGCCTCGAGGCCGTCCATGGCAATGAAGTGTGGAAGGAGGCTTCACACTTCGTGATAAACCCGTGCCCTGGGAACATAGCCATGTTCAGAAAGGAGTCCTCATCGGTAGCGTCTGTGAGACGAGTAGTTCGTGCCTTTCTCGCGCTGCGACGCCAAGCATGGATTAACCAGTCCGTATCCCTAGTCCATCCTATCCTCTGCCGAACGCGAAGAGCACTCTTGCGCTCCCAGATCGCTCTGGACATCGGCTGCGAGCACATTACAACCTCTGCAAGCACAATCGTTGCACCGGGGTGGGGGCATGTCGATCGCCCTACATCCCTTCCCTCTTCCCTCCTCCTCGAATCACACTCACATAGCGGCAACTTCCAATCACGACCATCGCCTCCGAAGATCAGACCACTTCCCCCGCCTTCGCCGCCGTCTCTGTGCGCGCTCCAAATAGCGCGTGCGAGCCCCCGCCCGCCTCGTGTGTGGGTGTCGTGTTCGCGGGAACGGCAGCAGCCCAGGCTGGAACCCACCGTGGTTTGGCAAGCGAACAGCGGCGTCCCGCCTGGGGCTTTGCGGACCCAGTTCCCGAGCAACTCGGTAAGTTCGTGGACGATTTGCCCCCCATGGCACGCGCACCCGCGTTTGCAGGGCTCCATACAATCCTCCCGGGGGGGGGGGCTCTATTACGCTGGCCCGCTCGCGCTGGCGCCGTGCCTGACACACACTTCAACGAGGCACGCGTGCTTGTAGGGAGAGAGGAGGAGCTGCAGCCTCCTGCGGTGCCTCCGCTGCGCGGGGCCTAGTGGCCCGCATGCGGGAACGCCGTCGAAACGCTAGAAACGGCGGAATTGTACTCAGGCTCTCGAGCCTCCCTCCCCACTGGCCCCAGCCTTTTGTCCGTCGTTCGAGCCTCTCGCCGAGTGCTGGCGCGAGAGCGGTGTGAGTTCCCGCCTCCTCTGCTCGGCCGCTGTCGCACACGCACACCACGGCTACAACTCGACTCCCAAACGTGCGTGCAGCCCGCCGCGCTGGGCCCCGCTCCCTAGAATGTGCGCCCATGCCCCATACCCGAGTCCTCGTCGTCGGTGCCAGCGCATGCTACGCCTGTCCATTTCTCGTTTCTCATTCCCCAGCTCTCGACCGCCCGAGTCGCCCGCGTCCCACTGACACTGTCCTCGTCGTGCATCCCACCATCGTTGTTGTGCATCTCACGAGCGCGGTGCCCAACGCGTCGCGCGCGAGGCGCGGGGGCTCCCACTGGCTCGCCGTCGACGCACGGGCGTGGGGCGCACGCGGCCTGGGACGTGGGCCTGAGAAGGGACGGGCCTGCTGCGCGCGCCCGGCGGTGAGATCTTGAGAGCTCTGCGCGTCCAGAGTCAAGTTCTCCACCGACGGAGGCTCCAGTGCAGCGGGACGCTCGAGCCCGAGTCCGAGCCCGGGGATCGAGCCCACTGACTCAGCAGCAGCAGCAGCAGCAGCAGCAGCATCACGCACGGGTATGTACATGTACCATTACCATCGCGGGCACCGAGTGCACATTCGCGGACACAGCGCCCGCGGAGAGGGTAGCACTAAGCAGGGCACTATAGCAATGCAGTTGCGAGCAATTGTGGATGCGTTGTTTCGGCCGTGACTCCGGGCTGTGAGTTCGAGCACACACTTACATACACCGTGACAGCACCCGCCGCGAAGGGAGGGAGGGTAGTGGGGCAATATAGTAATGGTATTGCGTGCCGTCGTCGCGACCCCGCTCGTTCACGGGAGAACGATGGAGAGAACGGGAAGGACGCAGGGAAGTCGCTGCCGGTGCCCACCTGCGGACTCGGACGTCGCCGCGCGCCGCTGCCAGTGGTCACCGCTGAATGCCGTCGGCGACTGCATGCTGCCGACGGCCGGGGAGCTCGAGCGCACCGTGATCGTGCCAGTGCTCATTACTCGATCCTGCGCGTGCTCGAGGCTCCGAGTCGCGCCCATGCCATACCAAAGGCCAGGAGACAGGGACTCGGGCCACGGACGCATATCGATCTCGGCGACTTGGTAGGTCTCCTCGCATGCCCGCTTCCCTGCCCCCGCCAGCCACTAACACTGACACTGACACTGACAAGGGCCCGGGGTGCAAGTGAGCTCCCGGCGGCCGAGGCGCCTGAGCTTCCGCCGGGTACGTACAACGCTAGAGTTTGTACGTTGTCGTTGTCGATACGTATCCAACTGCAGCGAAGCCGGCCACAGCCACAGACCGAATTCGAAACGTCACCCCCCCAAGTCATTGTCACCCCACCGCAGTGTCGAGTGCGTGACTTGCGCTTACGGCTCGCGCGCACCCAATTTCTCCAGTCCAAAGGTAGCTTGCGACCGAGCGGACGGGATGCACGACAGCGATTGAGCGTCGTACGTATACCGTATACGCGTCGGAGGTAAGCAGGCCCGTGGCCGCTGGGTCACGCGTCGTTCCTCCGGGTCTGCATCCCATAAGTTACTTATCCCTCGTCCCTCGTCCCGCACACTCGGTTCGGCCACTGTGGCCGGTGGCCTGAACCGTGAAGCGCGCACCGCGTACCGTATAAGTATACGGGGCCAGTGCGAATGAATGGACCCGGAGGCCTACGGCCAGAGCCTGAGGCCACCGGATCCGCCTGCCCGCCGAGCCGCAGAAGCGCAGAACCACAGAACCACCATCACCGTTCTCGTACAGACGTAGACGTACAGATTCAACATTGAGAACGGCCCCTCGATGAGCCTGAGGCGAGCGGCAGTGGCGCGCCGCGCTTCTGCGTTACGGAAGGAAGGAAGGGGCGGATGGGGGGGCAGAGAAGGGGTGGTGGTGGGTGGGGCAAATTCGAACGCGTTACCGCACCGCCTGCCCGATGCGTCGCTGCGTTTCGCAAGATTCAATTGCTCAATTGGTGGCATGGGTGCGCATATACACGCTGCGGGCAACCGCATATGCCGTGACGTAACACTGCTCACGGTTCTCTTCCTCGTTTCTCGTTCTCGATAAGCTTCAGCTTCAGGGCCAGGGTGGTGGATTCGGATTCGAATTCGAAGTGGGCTGGGTATTGAGGTACTGAATAGGTGCGCACGCACTTGCGCTTCGGCGGGAGAGGCCCCAGAGCCAGCCCCATGATGTCGGTGGCGAGGGGCGCACGCACGCAGGGCGTCAGCAGACGTCGATTCCAACGCCAGTGCCACGCTTCGCTGGTTGCATGCACATTGCACGCGCAAAAGACTGGACTGGACTGGAGAGGGAGTCGTCCCGGCGGGGGAACCGGCGACGGCGAGGACAGACAGCGGGGGTGCGGCGCCACGGATTGGAAGATGCTGACACTGACAGCCGCAGGAGATACTACATGTGGTGTGGACGTGAGCTATGGTACATGCCCGAGGCCTGGCAAGTCCGTCGATGGATACAGTAAGGGATGCGATGGTAGATGGTAGATGGATGAGCAAACCAGACGTTGCATAAAGAAAAAGAAAGAAAAAAGATGGCAGCGGCAGCGGCGACGGCTGTCAAGCCTGGTGGCGGTGAAGTAGCGGCGGCATTGCGGGGGTATGGTGGTACACACGATGAACGTGGACGAACGCGAGGGCAGGTCAGCAAGAGGGTGGGCTCTAAGGGGGAGATAGCAGTGATCGATAAACCGTTTGAGTTGGGCACGCCTATGACTTGGACTTGACTCCACGCGGTAATTGCGAATAAGCTCGATGCTTAGGCATAAAGAGTGACGCCCCTGGGTTCTTCTTTCCCGTCGCGCGGGCCGACTGCACACGGGCGTCCGGTGATAGCGTTTGCGGTTGTGGCAGCGGCGACCACATCGTTTCTGGGGGACTGCATGGGGGTGGGGTCGATGCTTTCAAAGGCGGGTGGGGGCCGGGCATAGAAAGGACCAAGGCTGGTGCTGGGGTGGCACTTGCTGATTTCGTCAGGCTTGACGGTGCCTGCTTGGAAGGCGCTGGCTCGGGTTTCTGCACGACCGGAACACTCCTGACGACTACGCGGGAACCAGTGGGCTGCGAACCATCTGGCCCTTTCACGGAGGGTGCCGCCCGGGAGGGTAGTGGCGGTTTAGCACTTGCGGTATTGGGCACGATCCTGTGCGTCTGGAAGGCAGGCCGGGTAATGCGCGAGCCAAACACCCCATTCCTCATGCGCGTTGCCTCGCTCCTTGTCTTCTGGAAGAGGGTCTTAGGTTGGGAAGATACACCCCCTTTGTTTGCGCGTTAGTGAGGTGAACAGAGAGGACACGTTGCGAGTCACTCACATGGACGGGATCGTTTTGCCGGAGGGACTTTGTCTGTGAGTTTGATTGCGGATTCTCTCTTGCGCTCTTCCTCCTCTTGACGAGATGCCTTGAGTCTATTGGATAATGCATTCAGTTTCGCGCGCTCTCGATCACGCAGGGCCTGGTGGAAAGAAGGAATTCTGGTCTATTGATAGCGGAAGCATTGAAGGCACAGGGAACATACGAAGAGCTGGTCACGCCACGACATGGGTTCTTGTATGGCATTGGAGTCGTAGTGGTGGGCCTCTATGGGGAATTCCTTGAAGAACAGTCTCTTCCAAATATCTGCCGGAGAGGAACGAGGAAAGATGTCAGGGTTGTACAGGCCTGAGAAGGGCGGAGGTATTGGGACGCGAACCTTGGGTATCTGCAGCAATGTACTGAGGACGGCCACGTCATCATCAGACAGGCTTCTAGTCAAAGACACAAAGAAGGAGCGTACTGGGTCCGCGACCTCGAACCTCTGAAGCGTTTCTGGCGTGCAGCTCTCCAACACGGGCCTAATGAGGTCGCTTCTCCAGCCCTCGCCGAGGCTGCAGATGCCTGGAGGAGGATGAATGTCGATCGATCGGGTGAAGCACGAGCAGAGACGCATACGCACTGTCTACGTTTGCGCAGGCGACTACGGGCAGGTCGGTCAGGCTTTAGCACTGTCGGGGTTCCTGGGAATGGGTCCTTACCACGTTGGCAGTACTGGACGAGAGTGGGAATGAGACGGGCGCCGGGTTCGATATCGCAGGACATGGCGATTGTGAGGGTGGTGGATAGAAGGAGAGTGTGTCGGGAGGTGTGAGAGGTTGCGAGAGGCGGAATCGCATCCAGGCGGGGTCGGACGCAGCTGGGGACAGGGACTCGGAGGACGAGTGGGAGAGCGACCACAGCCGCCGGCTACGATCAGCCGCCACGCGAGCGGATTCCCAGGCGAGTGGGTTGGCTCTGGCTGGAGCAGTGCTTCTTGTCCGCTGCTCGTTTTGGATACAAACGGCTTTGATTGAGGTTTGATTTTCATCTGCTGCTCACCTGCGCACCCCAACAACCCAGGCATTAACGCCGCAAGGAATGCGCCAATGCCCCGCTCTACGTTCGGCAATCTGGGGTGAAATACCCCTCGCCACAGGACAGAAACCTCGCATGCGCATGCACGATGATGCATCGTGCCATCCCAGTCCACGCCAGCCTGCGCCCTGTCTCTGCGGTCCTGACGCCAGCAGGTGTGAGAATCTTCCTTCTTTCTCGCGGTTTTTCTGCGCACTCGCCCGCTCTCGCGGAACCACTCGACGCCCTCGTGGCACGACGGCTCAGCGTCGGCATCCCCGTCACAGCTGCTTCTGTCAACTGATACATACACACTCCCTGCGCCCTGCGCGACCCGGTTTCATCGCTGCCCGCCTTCGACGCCCCTCGCTGCCTTCCTTCCTGAAGCCCATGCGCAGCACGCGGACGTGCACAACAACGCCCGGCCAATTCTATCCCTGTCCCAGGCCCCGAAACCTGCGCGCGCCGCTCGTCGGCACTCGGGTCTCGTCTCCAGCTGCACAGTGCTGGGCAGCACGCCTGGGGCCCGTCCACTTTATGCCCAACCGTGGCGCGGAAGCGTCCTGCCATATCGCGCGAGCCGGAGGAGACAAACTCGTACAGCATGCTGCACGCTAATTTCGAGCCGCCTCTTCGTCAGCACCCGGCCCTGGCCCCCTCACACCCCGCCTCGTCCAGCGAGCGTGCGCTGATATCATGAGAAGGATGCGACGCCCCCTTGCGACTGCGTTCGCCTTTCTGGGAAGCAGCCCGCTGCGTCGGCGTCGAGCTGAGAACCTCCACGTACGGCAAGCCAAGCTGGCCGGAATAAGCACACCTCAAGTCTGTTCAGTCCTCGACCGATCCCGAGAACGTCCCCGAGCCCCTGCGCGCTGGGAGCCCGACCGTGGAAGGAGGTCCATTGACTTGCCGGCCGGCTCCCATGTGCGTGTCTGACCTTATGGGTCCAGTCGATCTCGCGCGGCACTGCGCTTCCCTTGCGCTCCAAACAGGCTCGTTCCTGATCCATCTGCCCCGCCTTCTCTGACCATCGTCCAGCCGCTTTTTTGGCCGCTGCGTCCGCATCCCCCGGTTCGCCTTCGCGCCTTACGCGAGCACGTCCCGCCCCCGTTCCCAGCGCCAAGGCCGCGGGAACGGCCCGTGGACATAATTGACTCCTGCCCACGCTTTTCTCATACTCCGCCAGCCCCCGTCCGGTATCGAGATTCAGGCGGGAAACGCGCGAGGCCTGCCCGCTCGCTCGGGCGGGCTCTAACACGGGAAGCGTTACAGCATCCTCGTGGGTGCCTAGTCTATCTTGCGAATATAAACCTCCTCTTTCGTCGTCGAGGATGGAGCACAGCGACGACACCCTCCAAACGCGCTCTTCTCCTCGGCTCGCCACCGTCTTGCCTGGTCCCAGCCATGTTCTACGCCCCCGCCCAGGACGTCCAACGCCCCACCCACCCGCGACTGCATGTCCGCGATGCCCGCGACGCACACGTCGTCTTCGAAGCCGTCCGGCAGGGGCGCCTCAAGCCGGTCCAGCGCCGGCTCAACGAGCTCGAGCGGTCCACGTACATCACCTCGGGCTCGCTGTTCGTCTGGGAGGAGAGCGACGACGAGATGGGGCTCAAGCGGTGGACTGACGGCCGCGTCTGGAGCCAGTCGCGCATGCGTGAGGTTGGTTTGCCTCCGCATCGCTCTCGTGCACCCCGCTCGTTCCTGGCCACTGACGCAACTCCCGGTGTCCGCTCTAGCCTTACTTGTTCTACGACGAAAAAGTCGGCGACGAGCCGCCATCCGAACCTAAAACCAAGTAAGCACGCCCGCTCTCACACCCGCACCAGCCTCTCTGTGCCTGCGTTCTCACCTCCCGCCCGCGCCCCCCTCCCCACAGGTGCACGTACCGCTTCGTCGAGGGCCCCTCGCGGACGTGGACGTCCTCGGCGCAGTCGCACTACGAGCGCAGCGACCACCACCCGCTCGGGCTCGTCAAGCAGGCGTACTCGGCATGGGTGCTCACCTCGGTGAACGCAAAGCCGCGCAAGTGGCACCTCACCGCGTACTTCACGTACGCGGACCTCCCCAACATCCCAACCGTCGACAAGGACCCGCTGCTCAGCACAATCTCCGTGCCGTCCGGGGTCTACAGGAGCGGCAAAGCCCGGTCACGAAACTCGGATGCGTCCGCGCCGGGCGCGCTTCCCTCGCCGCCGTCGTCACCGGGGCCCGCTGGAGGCCCGTCCTCGCGTCCGTCCTCGCCGCTCCAGTCGGCGTCGTCGTCCCGGGGGAAGAAGGACGGGGTCGTGCTGCCCTCACTGCACTCTGCGATCGCGAGCGCGCCGATGAACTTTGCAGGGTCGCATCACCGCACGAATCCCCGCATGGCGGAGGACCAGCGGATGATCCAGATGCTCAATTCGCGGCCTATCCTATGATGCCCGTTTGGCGGGCTGCGGGGGTGCTGGGGTGCGCTTGCTATTTCGCGGACTGCCATTGCCCGCTACGGCCTCCATCGATGCTGCTGCCTTGACGTCTCCAGGGACGGTGTGTGGTAAATATTTGTAATTCAGCCTGCTGCTGTGGGTCAGCGCTCCGGGGACATTGGCACCATCACCCACGTACGTAGACGTAAATACGCTGGCACATTGCGCACCGGGGCAGCAGGGTGGTTTCGTATAGCGCGGAGCATATGTCAGACTAAACCCTCCTTTTGCCTTAGCTGGCAGGCACGCCCCAGACCCGATGTTCGCCCTCGCGCAATTCCGAATGTGCTCGCCAAGAGGCTCGCCACCGTTCGGAAGACGAGCAGGAGAGTTCCGGGAACACTGCGCCACTGTTGGTGAATAAGGATACAGCTACACGTAAACGCGTCATATACACCTCCCCCGCATCGGACACAGCAGAGCACGAGACTGCACCGGGCGCGAAGTTGGTCCTAATCGTCCTCGTCTGACGAGTCGTCGTTGGCCCCGGCGCGTTCCTGCGCTTTCATTGCGCCCACGATGTCGTCAGACTCCCCCTTTTGCGCCGCGAGCCGTCGGCCTGTCCGAGCCACAATCACCACATTAGCTTTCGGACGGGGTTTGGGGGGCGGTGGCGATGTGGCGATGGGGGATAGGAAGGGACGCACGAATAAGGGTGTGTATTGACTCTTGCGTCTTGCGCTCGAGCTTGGACAGTTTCCTGTCGAGCTCGCGCTTCAGGTCCCAATTTGGCCGTTTCGGTGCGATGTTGAACAGGTCCTGGGAAGCACCCGTACGTATCAATCTGCGAAACCGGTCGCGAACAGATCAAGGGGACACGCACCAAGTCCTGCGCCCTCCTTTCTACGTCCTCGGCAATGATCTTCTCCGCCAGGCCATCCACGCGCTGTTCGACGGTATCCTCCATCTCAACATCCTCGTCGTTTGTGCGTTTCTTCAACGTCCGGGTCTCGGGGTCAAATGAGCGGTGCTTGATGATGGGTTCCCCGCCTTCACTATGCCGAGAGAAGGGTCAGCTCGACATATGCTACCGGGACGCACAGGAGGACCATACCCCGCTCCATCTTCGCCTTCTCCTGCTCTGCGCTTACGCAGCGCAAGGAGACGGGCTTTCCGCGCCTCAGAAGCATCCGCAAGAGACATGTTATGTGGCAAGCGAGGGGGTTGTAGGATGGGGAGATGGGTGTGCTCCACAGAGCGCGTTTGGCGCTGCAACGCCTTCCGTCGCGTCGCTGACTAAGCAGCGTGCAGGTTGTCGTTGCCATTTTGAGAATCTGGTGACTTCGACCGAGGCGACCACCTTGCACTCGGCTGTACGCGTCTGGTCTGCTTTCTGGTTGTGCTTGACTATCTTCTTGCTCTGTTTTGCTTGCGGTTTGACATCTACTCGACTTTGGTAACGGTCTGGCCGACTCATGCTGCAGGGTTGGCGGCACGCCTGCTTGAAGGTATTCGACCGCCACCAGAAATACATCTACCAACCATGTTTGGGTCAATACACGCGCAGGGCATTTGGGACCACAGCGGTCTGCTACGCAGTCCCAAGACCTCCAAATGCTAAGACGGCGCTCCGAATGGAGGATTTTCCATGTGAGGTCATCAGGTGCGGGGAGACGCGGCAACCTTTCGAGAAGGCTATATTCATGTGCTTGGCAGGAACTTCTCCATCATCGCCCACATAGGTGAGATGGTCTTAATTGACTTCACATTTGTATTGTATTGAGACCCTGTGATGGAAGACCACGGGAAGTCGACTCTGGCGGACCGGTACGTGGATAATTCAGACTGACATCGTGCATATAGTCCGGAGGTTTTGACACGCGCATGGCACCAGGCTGCTAGAGGTACAGTTCTGTATTACGCTCGCAATTGCGTGAATGTTAACCTTAGTGCAGTTGACCGGAACGATAACCAAGAAGGACAAGGGCCTAAACCAGCAGGTCTTGGACAAACTCAAAGTCGAGCGAGAACGTGGCATCACAGGTAAGCTAACGTGTTGCCTTCATACAACATCTCCCGACGGTGAACCCCCCTTCCCAAAGTCAAAGCGCAGACTGCGAGGTAGCTCTCCCATACTGTCCTCGCCATTAGGCTACTCACTGTCCTTTAGCATGTTCCATGAGAAGGATAGGACGAATTACCTCCTCAATCTAATCGACACTCCGGTTCGCCCATACCCGTTTCATGCATGTTATCTGCCTCACAGACAAAAATAGGGCCATGTCGACTTCTCGTGGGAGGTCGCTCGGTCGCTCGCCGCATGCCAAGGCGCGCTGCTCCTCGTCGACGCCTCACAGGGCGTTCAGGCGCAGTCCATCTCCGTCTTCCACGTTGCGCGCGAGAAGGGTTTGACAATCATCCCGGTGCTGAACAAGGTATTCGCGTCATGTCCACTGGCCTCGCGTCCTTGATGCTCAATGACTGTGAGCAGATTGATCTGCCTGCAGCGCAGCCGGAGATTGTCGCGCTGCAAATGCAATCTACATTCGGGATCGATCCCGCCGACGTCATCCAAATATCCGCGAAGTCCGGGAAAGGCGTCGAGAAGGTGTTACAGGCCATTATCGATCGGATTCCACCTCCCGTCGGCGATCCGTCCGTGCCTCTGAAGGGCTTCCTGTTTGATTCATCGTGAGTACTGCCTCTGTCTCCGTATTACGTCTTACTGCATGTTGTCCACCTGCAGGTACGATCGTTATCGAGGTGTCATTTCCTTAATGAGCATCCAGGGTGGCGTGCTCCGAAAAGGTGAGGGAGCTGCCAACTTGTCCGAGGAAACTGCCGTCGACTCATAGTCCGATCAGGGGACAAGATTGCCTCATGTCATACCCGGAAAAAGTACGAGGTCACAGAGCTCGGCATTATGCACCCGGAGGAGATGCCCACCGACTGTCTGCGGCCTGGACAGGTCGGCTTCGTTGCATGCAGTATGAAAGAGTCCGCAGAAGGTTCAGAATAACATGACGTATTTCTGTTCGTTTCTGACACGCGTACCTCCGCTAGCCCATATTGGCGATACGTTCCACCGCGTTGGCCAGCCAGTGGAGCCCATGCCCGGCTTCAAGCCAGCTAAAGCGATGGTCGGTGATTCCATTGCCATGGTGTAATACTACTCCACAGTGCCACGACGAGCTAACTCTGTTTGAAGGTTTACGCAGGCATTTACCCCGTCGAGAGCAGCGACTTCCTGAAGCTCGAGGAGTCCATCAAGAGAGTGCGTTCGCGGACTTCCGTCTCACACGTCTTCATTCCGGCATTAACGCCTGTCCAATCTCCGTTCCCAGCTGTGCCTCACGGACCGCAGTGTCGAAGTCACCCGCGAAACGTCGTCTGCGCTCGGGCAAGGCTGCCGTCTGGGCTTCCTCGGGACCCTGCACATGGACGTCTTCCGCCAACGCCTCGAGGACGAGCACGACGCGAACGTAATCATCACGGCGCCGACCGTGCCCTACCAGAGTGCGTGTTTCGTTCGGTCTCCCTGCAGCCCCCGCTGCATTAGGGCATCCTTGTGCTGAACAGAGCCCGGCGTGGGGAATCCGGCCCCGCACCGCCAGTCGTTCACAGGGACGGAAGCACGTCGCTCGTGAGCAATCCCACAGACTTCCCGGATCCCCTCGAGTTCGCGAGCGGCGGTCGTGTGAGGGCCGTCCTCGAGCCGATAGTGAAGGCCTCGATCATAGTGCCCGAGAGTGCGTCCTTCGCGTCGTTTACTGTCCCTCCGACTCGATGACGTGTTGCTCATTATGATAATTTCGTCCCTCGCC
This sequence comes from Ganoderma meredithae, assembly GCA_022814645.1. Classification (NCBI taxonomy): domain Eukaryota; kingdom Fungi; phylum Basidiomycota; class Agaricomycetes; order Polyporales; family Polyporaceae; genus Ganoderma; species Ganoderma meredithae. The sequence goes on along the minus strand of JAKLMY010000063.1, from coordinate 64,193 downwards.
CCCTCCCCACCCGCTGTCGTCTCGTCTCCACCCGTCCCGCCCCCGGGCCGCTGCTCGTCTCGCCACCTCGCTGCCGCCCGTCATCCGCCATTATTACCGACGTCCAACGGATGACGCTTCTCCGTCGATGCCGACATGCCCTTCACGCGTCCCCTCGGGCATGCCGCACATCAAACAGAGTACTTCAGTGCGATGATGGACCTGTGCTACGAGCATCGTGGGACGGACCTCGACTGGCAGCCGTTGGACCCGCCCGGGCAAGCTGGCGCCGCCACCGCCGGCGAAGACTCTGCTGCAGCTGCGGCTGCGACTGCGACCGCGACGACAGACCGAGTGCTCATGCGCGTGACGCTGCCCCTGGCGGAGATCGTGACGGACTTCTTCGACAAGCTCAAGAGCCGCAGCTCGGGCTTTGCCAGCTTCGAGTAAGTTTGTCTGTCTGCCTGTCTGGTCTGTTTGAGTCGTCGGCCTCTGCCCCTCTGTTCTCCGTCTGCGTTTCTCCCGCGTGGTGGACTGTGGGGTGTCGCGCGCAGGGTGGGCATGTCGTCGTTTGCTGACCTGGATGTCTTTTGTGTGTTCCTCGCCTCGACAATATTAATGCAGCTACGAAGACGCGGGATACGAGAAGGGCGATCTGCGCAAGGTGCGTCGGGATCTTGGCGGTAATCGGACGGCCGCATAATGTGTAGCTAACATCCGCCCACCCGCCGCCCCTGCCGAAACTCTGTCGCAGATGACATTCTTGCTCAACCACAAGCCCGTTGACGCACTCGCGTTGATCGTCCACGCGAAAGCGGTCGAGGAGACCGGCCGCTATTGGGTCGAGAAGCTGTGTGCGTGCCAGGCCTCCTCCTTCCCCTTCCTCGCCCCCACGGACCCTATAACCTATAACCATATCTCTGTCGTTCATCTGCATCTGACACGCCGCCCCCCTTGCTTTTGCAGTTAAGATAATCCCACGACAGCTGTTCGAGGTTCCCATCCAGGCCGCGGTTGGGAACACGATCATTGCCCGGAGGACCCTCTCGGCGCTCCGCGCGGACGTGACGGCCGGTCTCTATGGCGGTAAGAACCCCCGCCTTCCCTCCGCCGAGCAGGGAAACGGCGTGCTTCACTGAGCTCTGAGCTGAAACTGACCACTGAAACGCGCGTGGCGGGACAGGGCATTACGAGCGCAAGCTCAAGCACCTCAATAACCAGAAGGAGTCGAAGCGCAAGATGAAGAAGGTCGGACGCATCGACCTGCCCCAGGAAGCGTTCTTCGACCTCCTCAGCTCAAAATAGCCACCCACCCCTCCACTCCCCATGCCTTCTCGATTCTCGAGACTGGAGGACATCTCGGGCCTTTTTGCGGCTGCGGGCACGTTCGTCACGTTCTCCCCAGCGCGCCTGGGGAGGTTAGGAAGGCGAACGTCGAACACGGCCGGGCGCTGTTTCACGGCTGACCGCAGCACGCGTTATCATAGTAGTGGTCGTAATAGCATGGATTTGCTGCTCGGTCGTGGGCACTGCGCGGCATACTAAGTAGCAGTGCTGGCTGCGCGCGAGAAGTCGGCCCGTTGTTGTCGTCGACAGTGGGCAGGCAGGTGAATGGTGACCGGCGACCCTTTCACAGTCGCGTTCTCACTCGTCGCCCGGTCGCAAGAATAGACGCACGATCATGGAAGGCGGTTGGCACTGAGATGAGATAAGGTGTGTGGCCATTGTATCTTTTGGATCCTGATGGTCGTACAGGACTGATGTTGAGCACGTCGAACGAACATATTGTTGGTGGATAGAGTTGGGTTCGAAGGGCGATTAATATTGAAGGGGCATACGACCTGATTCCTACGTCCCTTCCCCTTCGTTGTCTTGTCTCGTGCTTATTCATCCGTCTTTACTCCATCTCGACCCGCGACTGTGGGGTGCGAGTAAAGTTGGGCAAGTACGAGACATATGAACACCTCTGACCTTACCCAAACGTCCCCGGGACCCCCATGAACTTCGATGCGCAAACGAGGCTGTACTGATGGCAGTACTAGTCCTCAAAGTTGCGATGCCGGCATGTTCAGCCGTCTCGATCACCATCATACTCATTGCGTCGTTCGGCGTTCACGGCATCAGAGGACTTGTCTGTTGGCGGGTTGGCGACTTGCCTCGTCTTGCCGACATACTGAACGCTTCAGATATGGGGAGACCGGGTGATAGCGCAGCGTGAGCGTCGAAAATGGTGTCGGCTTTGATGCGCCTTCCATCTACTACCACGCCCCATGAGGCCTACTCAATGCTTGAGTGAGGAGGCACGGAGACTAAACACTAAACAGTCGTCGGGTGTACAGCCGAGACCGCGCTAGCTCTGCGGCGGAAGGCGTTTAACACGTTTAAGGCTTGAGTGGAGCATAGCAATGTGGGTGATATCGTCGTTTTAGAACACGTCTCAGTGCATTACGGCCCTCCATAGCTGATTTACTCCATGGCCAATGACTCTTGCAACGATACGCGAAACGTATGAAGGTGGCATCAGGATACCAATATTACCATGAACTTGACCGTGAATGTCCAAGGTCAAAAGCTCATTACGACGTTACCGGAAGTTGGAACATCCGTAGATGATCATGATGACCGTCGGATGACGACATGAGTATCAATATCATCCTCGAGCTCCGTGAGCTCCGTTGTTCGCCAGTCGTGAAGCTTCCGCAACCATTCCTTCTGCTCAGGCTCCAGGTCTAGGTCGTCTTTGTTACTTGAAGGGCTCAATTATACAGTGAGATCGCCGATCAATCCCCTCGAACTTAGGAGTATGTTTTGTTTTCCTTCTCCGAAACCGATCCCTTGTGCATTGGGGGACACGTTATGTAAACACAGACCGGCTTGAAGTGTGAGAGAACATGACCCCAGAAGACCGAGAAGGCGCAAAAATCGCTCTAATCAATGTCCCCGTGACTGGTTGTCCTGGAGAAACAAGTGCCGCAACGGGCTGGAAGGGGAGTGATTGAATACCGCGGCTATCGGCTATCGCAACGGGAAGGTTATCGAGGGGCCTCGTTGCCGCTGCGTACCAGTCGTGCCGCGCCAAGAGGCCTTGTGAAAGCAGGTTTTGCAATGACAGTCCGAGCAGGAGAGCCCCGAGAAAAAAAGGAAGGGTGGCTGTAAGTTTTGGCGATCAAAGATGGATGAGATGCGGACAGCGGGTGGCTGGTGACATTGGCTATGTCGCCATCAGTGGAGAGAAATGGCAGCGCGCCGGAGGAAAACGAGCACGGATCGCCTCAGATCGCGTGCGGTGATTGGTGGGCTGGCAGAGTGCCTGACGGATCCGGGTAATGGAGGAAAGGAGGAAAGGAAGCTCCGTTTCCACGACGACCCTCCTGGCCGTGGCATATAAGCCTGCTCGCCGTCCCAACGCCCCATCCCTCCCTTCCCCTTGTCGAGCTAGTCCTCTTTGCCCCAGCGCACCACGAGCAGGGTACGCTGCCTTCTCTTTGTTTCTTCGTCCAATGCAATCGCTGACAACGCCCAAACACACAGTCTCGAGTCGGTTACTTCGTCTTCGCTAACTTCGCTTGATCTCTTTTCCGCTCGTTGCACCGCTCGTTCCCCATCACGTTCAAGATGCGTTTCTCTGCTGCCGCTGCTGCTCTCTTCTCCGTCGGTGCTGCCGTCGCCCAGACCACCCACGTCGTCTCAGTCGGTGGTGGTGGCAATCTGTCCTACACCCCCAACTCGTATGTCGCCCTTTGCCTGACCGTCGAGCTTCCCCCCTTACAAGCCTGTCTCCAGCCTGTCGAATGTCGCCAACGGTGATATCATCCAGTTCCAGTTCTTGGAGAAGAACCACACCGTCACCCAGTCCACCTTCGGGGCACCCTGCTCGAACATCACAGACGCGAGCGGCGCGGTGACCGGTGTCGACTCGGGCTTCCAGTTCGTCAACACCTCCGCGACCCAGTTCCCCGTCTGGCAGATCACGATCAACAACGCCTCTGCGCCGCTCTGGTTTTACTGCCGTCAAGCCAAGTACGTCATCCCCTTGTATTGCGCAGTGTCGATCCCTCGCTGACCACAGCGCGCTTGCCAACAGGCACTGCCAGGCGGGCATGGTCTTCGCCGTCAACCCCACCGTTGCCAAGACGTTCGACATGTTCAAGAGCGCTGCGGCCCTCTCCGCAGCCGTCGACGGCTCCGCGGCGTCGGGCTCCTCGACCGGCGCGAGTGGTTCCAGTGCACCTCCTGCTGCCTCCGGCACGGGCTCTGCAGCTGGCTCCGCGGGCGCTGTCGGCACCGGCAGTGGGGCCTCCACGCCCTCGCCTTCCGCCACGGCAGCGGACGCGGGCAACGGCGCTGCGTCGATGACTTTCTCGGGCGCGACGATCCTCTCGCTCGTCGGGCTCTCGTTCGGCCTCCTCCTCTAAGCTCCGCGCTTGGCCCCGCCGCGTCGCCCGCGTAAGCCGGGCGCGCTGCGCACACGCAGGGCTCGCCGAGATCCAGGAGTGAAGGGTGTCAATGAGGGAGGGGTTTATTCTTATTGGCGCGCACACGCGGACTGGCGTATCGGTGTTTTCGGGATTCAGGGACAGTTCACGACCACTCACTCTCGCAACTCGCGACTCGTGACGCGACGCATTGATTACTTTAGCTCTAGTTAGCTTCGGCCCCCGCGGGGCGTGGACGATTTTTCACAGTAGCCTACTGTCAACGATGTGCCGCTGGTACAAAAGGCAATGCAAGGGATTGGTTTGGCAAAACCCACCAGGTAGTGGGTGCGTGGGCGTCGTGTGCTATGCTCGGAGTGTTGAAGCGCGAGAGCGGGATTGCGAATTGGGATACCTGGGCACATGTGCCGCTGCCGAGGTCTGTAGCCATGGATTACTGCAGATGCGATGTTTTCTCGTCATTTAGCAAGTAAACGGAACTGCTCAGCAGGAGAGTACTTCTGGAAGGGAGTGAGGTGGCTGACATGAATCATGAATCCAGAACTTGTAATCCAAGACGTAGAACGTCAATACGTCAAATTTATCTATCACCGGGGATGCTGGGCTGTGCGGAGACGACGGAGACATCACCGACCTCGCTTCGAGTCTTCAGCATCCATTTAGCGTTCATTACCTTCTCGACGCTGTCGATGACGGGGGAACCGGGGACAAGGCGTGGCTGGCATGCGCGTTACCCAGCGGAGCTCAGCTTCTCAAGGCCCCCAGCACCAGGCGTGCGAATGCGGCATGCCCAACTTCCCCGAGACGACTCGGATATGTCGATATATCCAACTATATACCGGGTATGATATATCGCATGCAAAAGGAGCTGAAGCACTGAAGCTACAAGTCCGCAGCCACAGGTCTCATGGGTGCAGTGGAAGCCGTTACTGTAATGTTACCGTCCATTTCCTCCGGCTGCTCGGGCTGCTCGGCCGGACAGGGTCCAAGTTCGCGAACGCGTCGATAACATTTTAGCGGAGAAAAAAAAAACCTGGAGGTTCGAACGCGCCGCTGATTCGAGTTTTGATTGTGTGGGATGTTTGCGAGAGGTCGGTGTTTCCGAGTCGACGTTCATCCGCGAAGCCGAAGTCTAAGGCCCAAGGGTTTGGTCATTGCTGGAGGTCGGGGAGAAACGTGCCGTCAACGGAGAGAGCACGGATCTAATTATGGGCTCAGTGGGAATGGGCAGCCTGGGATTATCGCGAGCACTCGTTTTACGCAGTCGGTTTACTTCCTCCTCCACCGTTTCAGCGCCGACCCTGGAACCTTCATTGCCTCTTAGGATAGTAGACGGTATTGACTGACGAGTTTGGCACGAGACATCGGACGCGTCGTCAGCTGCGTGGCTAGCAGGAAGCTCGAGAAAACGGGAGAACCGCAACGCAATGGCACGCGGACTGACTTCGAACCCCCTTGTGGTGACCACAAGGTAGTGCGGTCACAAGCACCCAAGATCCTGTGTGGTTTTAAAATGATAGGGGCTTGACACACGATTATTTGGCGTGCTGCGAGAGGAAGATGCGCATCTAACGAAAGCGGATACTAACTGTAAACCGCGGACAGCTGCAAGGCGATGTAGACTCAAGCAGTCACTAGTTGGAATATCAGGGACTCAAAACAATTCGACGTCCAAGAAAAATCGCTCAACACACCAACACCCCTGCTTGCTTCGCCCCGAGAACTTAGGGTGCAGCCCTACATTACGCCGATAGATTTGGCTTCCCACTAGGCGGTTAATTAGGTAAACTGGTACGTACGGCGAGTTGAGCCGTCCAGGGCGTCACTCACCAAATCCTAGAACAGATACTCCTTCGTCCAGCACCCAATCCCTCCCTCGATCCTCTCCCTCCACTCCTGCTTCGCGAGCCGGAGGCATCGCGCAGGCCCCGTCTCCGTCCGGCCGTCCGTCCCGTCTCGCACCTGGAAATGGCTCAACAGTGCCCGTGCCCGTGCCCGTGTCTGTGCCTCTCCGTCCTCCCTGCTAGTACCCTCGGCGGGCGGAGGCGACTCCACGCTGTTGTTCGCGACGGTGCCGTAGAGCGGGTCGTGCGCGGGGAGCACGTCGAACACGATCCCGGGTCTCGTCTTCTCCGACGCCATCTGCAGGAACACGAGCAGCCGCCGCTGGCCGAGCTGCATGAACGCCAAATGTCGCTTCGCAGACGTCGGCTGGACGAGGACATGCCGGAGGCTTGGGAAGAACGGTGGGCTCGAGTCTTCTTCTGCAGGTGAGCCTGGATGTATGTATGCGTGAATGGAGTACGAAGGAGGTCGGGCACAAGAAGGAGAAAACACAACACATACAGGATACATCCTTGAGCGATGCCACGGTCGGACTGTCCCTGAAGTGCAGCCCGGAGATCCGGACGTGCGTGAGCGCAGGGGCGTGTGGCGCCCACTGGCGGAGGTCGACCGGGCGCGCATAGAAGCACTCGATTGCATGCATGCGTTCGAGTTTTGGGAACAGCGGCACGCGCCCCTGAGGCACGTCCGCAATGCGAAGGAACTCTGGGGCGCCGTCGACGAGGGTGAACTCGCGGAGGCGCGGGAAGCTACAGTGCAGCTGGGGGACGTTCTTCCACTCCCCGCGCACAAAGGTGAAGGTATCGAGGGTGGGCGCGAGGGTTTGAACGAGGGAGCAGACGATCGGGCCGTATTGGTTGCCGAGGTCGCCTAGACGTCTGAGGTATCTGTCATATTCACCCAGGATGAGGGCAGGGTGGAGAGGTGGAAAGCGGTGGATGGGTTCACCCTCGATGGGCAGGAGGGAGAGGAAGAGGTGTCGGACTTGTGGCATGACCTCCGGTATGCGATATCGTTGGGCGAGGTAGGAAGTGAGGAATTGAGTGAAACGCTCGGGAGACGACGAGAGAAAAACCGAGAGGAATCGTGTGCAGTGAGTGGCGTCCCGAATGCGTGTGGATACAGAGGAGAGGGAGGCTCCAGTAAAGCCGCCATCAGTGCACGCGAAGAATGCGATCGTAGTGATGAGTTCTACAGGTAAGCGGTCCATGGTCATACGAATTGCGGATGCGAGGACAGCAACGGAGATCTTGGCGTATTCTGTAACGGTGCTTGAGTGTGAGACCTGCTGTAGGAGGGTGTATTGACCAGCGCTATGGTATTAGGTGTAAGCAGATCTGAGTAGTTTTGAGGGTCATGAGGGTTGGTCTAGGTTAGTAGCGGGCTATGCCAACAGCACGGTAGCGACTTGCCAAGGAAAAGGCTGAATAGCCGAAAAAGAGGATCGACGGTTGTAGACAGCGACACAGTACTGTCGTATTTCCTGTAGCTGCCAAATGGATGGATATATGCGGGCCCAAGGATATGCAACTGATGAAAGACTCGGGTACCTTACCTTGCGCAGTGTCAGGGAAAGAGGACGTCATACTAGTGGCTCAGGAGGGACGACTGTGAATTAAGGTTTGAACGCAAGGGGGTTTTGACGTACCCCTCGGAGACACCATGACCAGTCTTTGTGCCCAAGGCAAGGGGCTAGTGGAGACACACGTCCTCAGTGAGGCATTCTCAGTCCGGTGGTGTTTGTTCTGCAACTTGGAAGGCGACGCCTGGACGGACACCTGCATAATGCTATTTCTGGGATCATTTGCTGTCTGGTCATCTGAACAAGGCGCCCCGGGTCGTCACGACGCAAAACGCACGCCGTGATCAAGTGGGCGTTGAAGTGGAAAGAATTGGAGGAGGACGAGTGGACAGGGACAGAGAAAGCAGTGGAGCGCGGCCATTGCTGCCGGACTGGCTGGGCCGGGCTGGTGACATCATGACAGCGCCTGCACGGCGCGCGTTCATCGTTCGGCCGCGCGCGTCGGGCAACCATCCAGGACGTGGGTCCCTTCTGCGCGCAAGCTATTCTCGTCTCCTCTTCCGTTCACCACCATTTGCGATATCGACGACTCTTGCGGGCATTAACTTGCCCCCTCACAGCCGTCCGACATGCTCCAGACAACGCGCCCTGCGGTGAGGGCGGGATTGCAGCGCCTGTTGCCTCTCTACAGGCTGCCTCCCCCCACCGCCACTCGTCTCTCCTTGTCTGGAATTCGCAACCCGCTCGCTAGAAGAACGTATGCCACTGAACAAGCTCCTCCCTCGCCCTCGACCTGGTTCACGCGAGCACGGAAATTCGCGCGCTACAGCTTCTACCTCGCCGGTTCGACTATTGTCGGCTCTGTTCTCCTCACCACAGCAGTCTTCTTGCACGATGCGTTCACCTACTCAAAACGCGTGAGTCTGGTTTAGGGACTTCATTACGCTATCCTCAAACAAACCCCCAGGATATCGAAGGCGTGCCTTTTGCGCCCCGCGCCCTTGAATCGAAACGTGGAGGCCCAAAGAACCTCCCGATCGTCTCGCGTCTGTGGGGCGACATGGAGGATGAGGAGAAGCGCAAGATTGCCGGAAAGCCGCATCTGGTAATTGTCGGCGGAGGCTGGGGTGTACGTCCTCGCAGTCATATTCCGCACACGTCCCGTCATAACACACCTCACCGTAGGCGGTGGGTGTCATCGACAAGCTCAAACCCGGCGACTACCACGTAACCATCGTTTCCCCTGAAACATACACAACCTTTACCCCTCTTCTCCCGTGTCAGTATTCACCCTCTCTGTTACTATGCGAGCGTGGCTCATTCTGTGTCTCCCGTGAGCAGCCGCGGCAGTGGGAACTGTCTCCATCCGGTCTCTCGTAGAACCCCTCCGCAAGATTATAGCACATCTGCGCGGCCATCTCATCAATGCTCGTGCAGTTGACCTCGTCATGTCTGAGCGCCTCCTGGAAGTAGAGACCCTTGTTCCTGGTGGAGGCCCTGGCACCCATATGTACATCCCGTGCGTTCACTGTACCTCACCGCTATCCGGCTCGCCATTTGCTCACGTACTTAATACTTATAGGTATGACAAGCTCATCATTGCAGTCGGTTCAACCTCCAGCACGCACGGTGTCCCTGGTTTGGAATACTGCTACCAGCTGAAGACGATCTCCGACGCACGGGCTATTCGGAAACGTATCATCGGTAGACCTCGCCATTTTCCTGCCCCTATATGCTGCTCACAAGTGTCTGTCACCCTCGCTAGACAACTTTGAGGCTGCCTCATTGCCGACGACTACCCCAGAAGAGCGCAAGCGGCTGCTGAGCTTCGTCGTTTGCGGTGGCGGCCCTACTGGTGTTGAGACTGCTGCGGAGATTTACGACTTGTGCCAAGAGGACATATTCAACTACGTAAGCACTCCTACTATGCCGCGACGTTATTTACCCCATAAAACCTGCTCGCAGTTCCCGAAGATCTGTGGAAAGGACCTGTCGATCCACGTTATTCAAAGCCGCTCGCATATCCTGAATACGGTACGTCGGTGTATGATCCATGTGGCATATTGCTGAGTGTGGGGTCGTTCTAGTATTCGGAGGCTATCTCCAAGTATGCGGAAAAGAAGTTCATCAACGACGACATCGACCTCATCACCTCGGCGCGTGTCGCGTCCGTGCAGCCCGACAAGGTGGTCTACACGAAGCCCGCCGAGGACGGCACGATCGAAACGCACGAGATCCCCACGAACTTCGTGCTCTGGTCTACCGGCATCGCCATGAACCCGTTCACGAAACGCATCTCGCACCAGCTCCCGAACCAGGTCCACAAGAAGGCCATCGAAGTTGACGCGCACCTCCGCGTCAAGGGCGCGCCCCTGGGCGAGGTGTACGCGATCGGCGACGCGAGCACGATCGAGACGTCGGTCGTGAGCTACCTCCTGGACCTCGTGGACGAGTCAGACACGAACAAGGACGGCAAGATCGACTTTCACGAGTGGGAGATGATGGGTGCGTCTGCCAGCCCTCCTTGATCCTTCTTCCTTCGCGCGGACGCGAACGCCTGAGTTGGATCTGGCATTCACTGACTCGCGGCATGGATGCGCTGGACAGTGGCGCGCATCAAGAAGCGGATCCCGATGGCGGAGGAGCAGCTCCAGAAGGTCCGCGAGCTGTTCGACCTGTACGACTCGGACTCGAACAACGCGCTCGACCTCAACGAGCTCGCCGTCCTGCTGCAGGAGATCGGCAACAGGATCACGGCGCTGCCCGCAGTGCGTCTCTCGTCTTTCGTGACATCCCGTCTCATCTCTTCTTGTCTCGTCTGAACCCCGGGGGTGTCTGCAGACCGCACAAGTCGCCTCGCAGCAGGGCAAGTACCTCGGCAGGAAGCTCTCCAAGATCGCGGCGCGCCGGGACGTGCTGGCGGCGAACGGCGTCGGCCCCGAGGGCGCAGACGACGCCGTCGCGCAGCCGTTCCGGTACAAGCACCTCGGCTCGCTCGCGTACATCGGGAACGCGGCGGTCTTCGACCTCGGGCGGTTCAGCTTCATGGGCGGGCTCGCGGCCATGTACGCGTGGCGGAGCGTGTACTGGAGCGAGCAGGTCAGCATGCGCACGCGCGCGCTGCTGATGATCGACTGGGTGTGCCGGTGAGTCCCCTCTCTGTGTGTCGTGGTTGGTATTGGTTGTTGATCACGGACCTGGGGGATGTCGGGGGATAGGGGCATATGGGGACGCGATCTGTCGCGGCTCTGAGGAGGGGGACACGGACAGTTGCCTTTGCGGCATGGTTGGTTCTCCGATCTCAATTGTCTATATATCCCCACTGCTGCTGCCCTTATACCGTCACGTTCGTAACAGTCTGGTCTGTGCACAGCGCACTAGAGGTCTTGTGTATGGTACAGGGGGCGCGGCTCGGACCTAGTAGTATGTTTATTTTGAATGGACCGGGGTACGTATGCTCGGCCTGCTTTCTGTCCGACCTCGACGCCAAACTGTGGCAGGGCGCTGACTGTACCGACTGTCGTACGTCGGGATCGGCGTGGTGACGGGGATCCGCGGCATGACGGAGTAGGGACCGGATTGCTAGGCGAGCTCGATCATAGGCAGAGCGGCCAGCTGCGGTGGTTCTCTAGGCCCCAAGGTGAGTATATGTGTGTGGAGGGACAACGTTGGCCTTGCAGTACAAGCAGCCTATATAGCCTTGGTGCTCGGATCGTCGGACGTACAACGAAAATTAAGGTGGTGGATCCCGCATATAGCCCGTAATCTCTACCGAACTTCGTACATGAGCTCGACGGACGCGTGTCTGAGCGTGTTCTGCCACCCCGGGAACTGCGCACGCATGAGCAGGCCCACCCTGTCGCCCGGCTGAAGCGCATCCACGAAGCCTCTGCCGTCCCCCTCACCGCGCGTCTTCGCGAGCGTGGCGTCCGCAGGCTCGCCCGCGCACCACTGGACCGTGTACTTCCCGTACTCGCTCGTCGCCACTTTGTTCGCCTGGACGTGCCAGGAGACCTCCCCCCCTCCGGTGGCGGGCACGAGAGACCAGCCGATACGCAGGCCGTCCAAGGCGGAGGCCATGTCGGCGGTGCTGCGGTGCAGGTAGTGCGTGTGCAGGAATGCGGTCAGGTCCGCGTTCTGAGCTCGAGCTTGCGCCTCCTCTAGATCTCGATCTGGACCTGTCCCACGACGCGGACTCGGACTCGGACTCGGGGGGGACTGGCTCCGGTCGGGGCGGAAGATGCACGCCTCGTACCACGACCACGCGCCGTCGAAGGTACCTGGGATGACTCGGAGTTAGGACGCAAATGGGACTGGGGTTAGCGGGACGGCCGAGGGGTCTCCAACAGAGAGCGAACGCCCTGCCACGCTGCGATCTCGTGGTCACTGGCAATCGATATCCACACGCACCTGGATGCTCGCCGCCCCATCCTTGGTCCCGTCCCTCGAGGTACCATGTCACCCGCCTCATCCGCCAGCTCTCGCCTTCGCGCGGGCCGGGGAGGGGCGGGGTGATGAGGTAGAGACGGGCGGAGCTGCAGTCGCCGCGCGTGTGCGCGTCCGCGTTCAGCTTGACGAGGGTCTCGAGCTCGATGGAGACGGCGGGGTGGTAGTCCGCGAGGTCCATGATGTCGAGGACGAGCTCTGTAGGGAGACCGAGCTCGGAGAGCAGCCAGCGCACCTGGCGCGCGGGCTCTGCTGGGTCGTTGTAACAGACTTGCACCTCGTCATCGTCCAAGTCGTCCATCAGGGATGATTGCGGGACTCCCATTGACGTCGGGTCTCAAGTCTAGGAAGCTACTGACGACATGGTCCGTGTGTCAGTGTGCTTGGTTCGGAATCTGTGCGTCCCGACTTACTTACTGCAGTGTGGGGTGGTGGTGGTTTGAGATCGAGCGGAAGACGTCATGACTCCTTGTTTTTCGTTGCCGGTGGCGATGTTTGTGCGTAAAGTTTCATAAATGGTCATGCGCAGCTCCGAGAGGAGTTGGCCCGGAATCCCTCATGAACATCATTGGTAAATTAGCGTCAAGGTTTTGAGCCGTGGCCAGGTATTGCCGTGTGGGACCAGCAATGAGTCATTCACCCGACCCCGGCACCCTGTCTCGCAGGTCGGATAAGCATACAGTATGTCCTACTGGCAGGCGTCCGTCAAGTTCACGGCGTTCCTCGACTCCGTCAGTTTGAAGAGCCCGAGGCCCCACCGGGAAGACGCGTCGTACCTCTGCCTCGGATTCCCCATCGGACACCGCTATCGACTCCCCCGCTCGCTCGCTCTCCGACAAGCTCCAAGTTCCTCCTCGAGACGTCGACAGTCCATCGCCGCGTCCAGCCCTTCACAGAAAATCGACTCGAGATAGTGTCATGCACCAGACAGATGCACGACACGGCAGCACGTCGAGTGGATATGGAGGTATATCGGGAGGTTCGCCCGCGCGACGAACTGCACACTCTCCGCAATGGGGGGAACGTACTAACCCAGTGCGCACCACCGTCGCTACCGTCCCGACGCGATAGCAATCTTGCTGCAGTGTGCGTGTCGGTGGACTGGATCGCTGCACTTTCCGCTGGCAGCAAAATCGTGGCATAGAGGATAGAAGCGGGACTGTCATTTGGAAGAACTTGAAGTTGGACCGCTTGAGTGGTGGGTGGCAAGGCACTGGCTGTCAACGACGTTAGTACTACTACTCGTTAGCGAGGTTGGTGGAGATCAAGTCGAAGGCGAAGATGCAGAGCTTGGTGGCATGGTGTATATAGTATGCACCGTGCATCATCCACTGCGTGAAACAACAGATTACGAGTTTTGGGGATTAGCGCAGAATCCACAGATTCCCGGCATGTTCCTCGCGGATTCCAGCTAGATTCCCAGTGTTTAGGGAATATGGATTGTTTGACTACATTCCCTGTGCATTCCGTCCAGATTCCCCTCGAAGTTCCCAAGAGGTTCCGCATCCCCCGTAACCTGTGGCTGGTAGATATGTCATATTCCCAGTTATTCAAAATCAATATACTTATTACGACGTGCTCGCGTAGCAGCGCGATTATTATTCGCCTATTTTCCTCATAATTTACTAGCAAGCCTTCATACTATCCACCCGAGCTCAATGATCTCGGGTGGTATAGTAAAATAGGTAAAGAGAAATATATTGGCACACATGGCATACATAGTCCAACTAGCACTTGGCGGGAATGCGAAGCTTGGAGACTGACGAGGGAGGCACTTTACTAACCAATCTAGTGTCCTCGAACTGATCCACCGCTATATGCCATGATGAAGGGCGCATCCGGGCCGTGTTCCTGGGCCGCCGAAATGCACTGTTGGGAGGTGGAAAAGTCAATACGCACCTATATGCGCATATATCCACTCACCTACTGAGCTGACAGCATCCGAGTCATATCCGTGAGTAATTTGGAGGAGGAGAAAGACCTTCGAGGCTTACCTGGAGCCGTATACATATACAGACAGTGCTGGCGAGAGAGTATATCCGTCAAAAAGGCGCATATAGCTCGGTGTCCGGATGCTAAACGTACCATCGCCACGGCGGCGTCGATCCGTCCCCCTCGTAAACCGCCGGTGATAGAGAAGCTGGAAGGTGGACGATCAGTAACAGCCAGCCTACATCGCAGCCAAGGAATACCTGGATGGGAGGTGGGGGCGAGGTGATCCGCACAGGCCAGCGGTGGTGAGAGAGGGAGGAAGTCAAGATGCGGAGTGGGCAAATAAGGGCTGAGACGCTGGACGTTATCACAATCCCGACAAGCCATTTTTATGATAAGTTCCACTTATTAATTTCCTTGCCTCACTTATTGCCCAACAGAGAGGGATTGTGGAAGGAATCTACAAGGGATTCGCAGGTACCCAACGGATTCCCGTCTTTGGGGAATCTACGGCGGAATCTAGAGGGAATCAGCTCGGCATCAAGAAATTCCTACGAGATTCCCTTTCGTCGTAATCTGGTGATTCACGCAGTGATCGGTGTCCGCGATGGTATCATTGCGAAGAGGCTCGTATAAGGGGCCTTCCCAGGAGTGCGAAGTGTCACTGTCAGTGAAAGTTCGAGGAACGGTCACATGATTGGATCCATTGCTCGTGGGAAAGCCTACGCGACCGCGCTAGCCTGGTGACTCTGCGCGGTGCACCGTGCCGCGAGCACAGCCAACAACCTACTGATTTCTCTCCAGTCTCTCTCCCTCATGTCTGCCATTTCCCGCCCTCTAGACATTTACAAGGTTCCTCGGGCCTCAGTCGATGTGGAGGCTCTTGCCCAAGGTCTTGCCCGATACCTCCAAATGACCGCGGAGGACACCGAGGTCCTCAGCCAAGATCCCCCACGCAGCGACCAGCTCATTGCAGAGCTGTACAAGCAGCCCGGATTTCCACCCAACTGCTACCCTTCGCAGTTCGTCTCCCCTGGCGAAGATCCTGATGTGCATCTTGTTCCTGCCAACGCCGAGATCGCCAAACTGACGCCGCCAAAGTCATTCGAAGAGTAAGCTTCCGTCCCACAGGTTTTCCTGGTATACTCGCGCCGAATTCACCTATGTGTTCACTGCAGCCGTGTGACCCGCCTCCACATTGCCTTCGCTGCTATGTTGGTCTACCAGCAATTCAAGGTCATCTATGCTCTGCGCGACCACCCAGATTTGGAGCGCCGAGTTCACATTCGTCGACGGGAGATGTGAGCCTCGTCTATGGCGTTCTCCTACACGTAAGTTCTGAGCCCCTTTTTTCTTTGTCTAGCATGGATGAGTGACGTCGGGACGTGTTCGACGTCAACTTTCCTCCCCGCCCTAGAGGATTCGCGACCTCCAAGCTGCCTTCGACTGCCCCCCCTCAAGCACGCATTTCCACGCCCCCCGGGCCTCCATCTATCCATTCCTCTGAACGAATGTCCGAAGACGAGATGCTGAACTTCCCTGATAAGCCGCACACCATGATTGGGACGCAATTCGTCCACTCTTCGTCTCAGGGAGCGGACCGGGATCAGACGGACAATGGGACGTGGGAGGTGATCTCGGACACGGTGAAGAAGGCCGACAACGGTGGCGTCGACCACGAGTACCATGTCCTCCTTCAAGCCTTTGGTGCAGACCCCGTGCCAATGGACAAAGAGGTGATCCAGTTCCTCCTGCAGTACTCCACAGTGATGATGTAACAGTTGTACCGATGCACCTGTTGTCAGCGCCATGCCAGTGTCATTGCTATCTCATCTGTTCCTCGCTGCCATATAGATTTGCGAACACAAACCTGAACAGGAATCTAAGGTTCTAGTGTGATTGTTTCGAGAAGCGCATTTTGGTTTCCCTTCTCATCCGTTCCCCCACGCTGTGGCGAGGAGGAACGAATGAGAAGGTACTTATCCCGAGGACCACGAAAAGGTATGCGCCAGGACCGAAGTCCCTCCCTCGGGAAAAGAGACACTCACCTTGTATCGCACTTACCTCAAACCCGACAGTTATAAAGAAACGCACGCACCTCTTGACGAAGAAACCGAGAGAAACGAACCACCTACCTTGAAACCTACCTTCGGACCAAAGCGAAGTGAACACGCACCTTGAACTCATACAGCGCCCAAACGCAAACACGTACCTTGAACAGGGAACCAAACCCGACCCAAAGAAACAAGCCCTCACCTTATCACCACTCACCTTCCCCAGATCAGACAAGAGAAACGCACTCACCTCGAGACCGGAGCAGAGAGGAAGAAGATGAGACGAGACCACGAACGCCTCGCTCCCTACGGTGCTGTGTATGTTGTCGATCGGCCTGGCAGTCAGCCCCACGTTAGCCTCCTCGCCGCCATGCCGACGTAGACTCATAGGAGGCGTCGAGGTTTGATGTCATGCAAGCTCAGGCCAGATGCCACCGGTCACTGTGCTCCGACCGTAAGCAATGACTTTGTCTGCAGACCGTAAACCCCAGTTGGAACAGTCAACGAAATTCGTACATGACGCTCACACTGGCCATTTTAGTGTGACACTTCCATCCCC
Organism: Ganoderma meredithae; assembly: GCA_022814645.1. Taxonomy (NCBI): domain Eukaryota; kingdom Fungi; phylum Basidiomycota; class Agaricomycetes; order Polyporales; family Polyporaceae; genus Ganoderma; species Ganoderma meredithae. The sequence continues at coordinate 47,420 of JAKLMY010000063.1, read as the reverse complement.
GATACTGCGCTCGCATCCACATGCCAATCCTGTCCCCCGGTCGCAACGCCTCCACGAAGCCGTCCCCATTGCAGGAGCCGTGGCGCTTCGCATCCGGGGCGACGACGCCGCGCTGGTCGATGGACCACTCGAACACGTGCTGCTTGTACCGGGCGTCGGCGATGTGGTTGTTCTGGAGCCGCCAGGTGAAACCATCGCCGTCGCCGTGCGGGACCATCGCCCACCCGGCAGCACGTAGCAGCTCTTGCACCGCGAGCATGCCTCGCGTGGGGTCGGTGAACGTGCCGTCGATCCCGTCGATCTCTGTCAAGTCCGGAATGGTTTGGACACCGTCGGCTTGGACCCGTCGGAAGATGCATGCGTCGTATCAGGAGCAGGCCCCGTTGTACTGACCTGGAAGTTTGGCATGTGCACGGCGTGAGCGAATTATTTATTTGCCATGCGCTCTGCCCATGGGTGTGGAGTTCGAGTTCCGCACCTCTACGTCCGCTGCCCCAGCCCTGGTCGCGCCCTTCGACCTCCTACACCACCTTCCGCACTCTCCAGAACAGGCGGTCCTCGGGAGAGCGGGGCAAGGGGGCGCTGACGAGGTAGAGTTTCGCGGCCCAGCACGCTTCCATGTTGTGGTACTGGCCGGCGGCGATCTTCACCGTGTCGGGACGCAGCATGCGCAGCGTCGGGCAGTACTCGGCGAGGTACATAATGTGGAGCACGAGCTCCGTAGGGATATCGAGAGAGGAGAGGATCGAGCGAACTTCGGAGACGGACCTCCGGGAGATTACCTCCCAGTTGGGCGGAGAGAGGGGAGATTTGAACTGTGAAATGGGGATCCTGGTTACGAGCATGGCTCAGCGGGCGTACAAGATAGCGCTGGGCGATAGGATGGACTATCAGGTCTATGAAATATATGGAGGCTCGAGGTGAGGACAATGAGAGGTACTCACTTAGGAGTTGCAGAAAGATGGGCACAGAGAGATATCCCGTTGGGGGAGAGGGCGTCCCTTATAGCGCCGGGATGGCCGACAGCAACCGATATTTGGCAGAACTTTGGCCGCAGATGCAGTCATTGGATGCCCGAAGGAAGCTCGTGTGCGGCTCCGAGTCGGAGCACCTATTCTGAGTAGAAGTACTTCCGAATCAAGATTTTCGCTAGAATACAAGGATTCACACCGAAGTTGCCTAACCCATGCTGATGCTCTTGTCCCGAGTGTCCTCGAGAGTTATGAAAGAGCTCACATCGGTGTGGTTCAACTGGAAGAGGCTTGTGGGCCCAGGCCCGAGGCGACACCCTGGCGACAAAAGTTAAACCCAAGGTCGCCATCCATTAGCGCCCACGGGGCATTGCCATTAGCGCTCAATCCGGGTGTCTCCGGGTTCAGTCCGCGGACTCGGACTCCAGTTCATGCACGGTCCTTTTTCTCTCTCCTGCCCTTCCAGCATCGTTTAACAGTTTCGAACACCACAGCACCAGAAAAAGACAATTTGAGACGCGGTTGCTATAGCTATATCATATTGCTTCAACCTCTTGAACCCCTTGTGCCCCAGTGTGCTCAACGGCAACATGGATGCACGTAGGTCTGCGCCTGGTCCGATCGTACACACTGCGCGCACCGCCCCGATGGCTTACTGATAAATTCCAGATGCAAGTGCACTGTTCTAGTGGGCTAGTCAGACCCACCCTCCAGCTCCCCGTCGCAGGTACTTGCTGTTAGAACCCGTAACGTCGGGACTCAACCAAATACCTCAAGTTATTAGACCGAACGTTCGTACAGTAACTCATGACTAGTGAGCAGACGGCTCAGTTTCAACATGCTGAGACCTTATGGACTTTGCATATGTCAGGCTGCCTTCGAATATACAAGGGCGTGATTGCCACTCGGATCGATCGCGTACCGCAAGGCTTCCCGAACCAGCCCCAGAATAAAAACATTCCTGGTCGGTGGACGGAGGAGTCGCCGTTCCAAATGCAGCTAGATGAAGCCTTGTGCGTGGTTGACGTCCAGGCAGGGCTTCTAGGAGGGCTGGCGTACACAATTTGACAGAAAGAAGGGAACACCCTCTCCCCCCGTAAGTAATCGGCCCTGCACAGCTCGCCTCCGCGTCCTCCGTGGTTCGCTTACCCCGGCTTTTCTCGCATCGTGTCAACGACCCCGGCTCGTCTGAACAGCCGCCTTTGGCAACCCTTGCCTGTTTTAACCTCGAGGAAAGTTGGACCGAGTCACCCCCGGCTGATTAACCGAGATGCTCGTCACCACGCCGCACAAATTTCCAGCAGACTTCGATTCCAACGTTTAAGGTGAGGGACTGGGTCTTTTTCCCGCCAGTACGCCCTCTTACCAGCAGGCCACCCATAAAGCTTGCAGTGTAGGATGTCGCTCGTACAGAGCACCCCACTTGAGGCACCTCAGACGGCCAGGTATCCCTCCATGCAGTTCGATATGGTGAGTTGCGTCGTTTTGCTAGATGTGCAACGTCTGACGTCCTTGATACCTCATTGTAGAAAACGGTCCTGTCCTCGCGTGGGCCGCCCAAGCGCAAGCCTGCAGGAGAGTTCATTCCTTCAGGGCAAGAGAATTATCCGCCTTCGTTGCCGACCAAGAGGGTATGCCCCTCCCCGCCTGTTCAGCAAGGATGGCACGGTGCGTGCTGAGTCTGCACGCCGCTAGCGCGATCTCACCTCTCCAGTCCAGCACCAGCCGGATATTGTAACCCAGAGGCCCAGGGTGAGGCCCCGCATCCATACGTTGAATTCCTCCTACAAAATGGGATCGCCGCACTCGCTCAGACGAACGCGCGCCCTTACGTCGAGAACGTATCGCAGGCCCAGGCGAGCTCAACGCGCACGTCGTCGTCTTTGCTTGGGACCTTTTCTGGCCAGGTGCGTCCTTCTATGTATCTCCCTGCTCCTCACGATCGTCTCTGGTCGTGCTCAAGCACTGTCGAAACTATACCCCCTCGATACCCAGCGCAACGCAGAAGGCAGATCGCAAGCGGAACGATCGCCGGCAGAGAAAGCCGAGGTCCTCAAGGGCAAGCAGCCAGACCGCCGCGGCCGCAAGTCCAAGTCGCCGCGACATGCGCCCAAGCACAGCATGGCCAGTAGCGATGGCGACATCGCCCAAAGCCTGTTCCTGTCGTTCCTCGCGCACAACCTGATGGCAGAGGAAGCGTTTGCGCCCAGAGCTGAGATTACCGGTACGTGAAGGTCGCCATGCTGTGTGCCGGGCCGTCTCATTTTCATTGGCATTTCGCTCAACGCTCAACGCTATCGACCTTCGCCTCCCACAGCTGCTGCCTACGAACCCGGACCTGTGTCGCCCCAGCAATATGCATATGCACCCTCCGGTCCCGGCCCAGCCGCGCAGCATCCTAAGGAACGGGCGATGCATGCGTATACGTCTCCCTTCGAGGGCATGCTCGTCAAACGGTCCCCATGGCCGGCAGCAGCGGCCGTCATGCAGGAGATGGAGATGGGGTGCGAGTGCTCAATCTGCGTCCGTGCGCTCGCGAAGCGGCTCGAGGACCCCGCGCCCTCGCCCTCCGCCGCGACGCCGTTCAAATCGTCGCCACCCCATCCAGAGCCTCAGCCCGAGCCGCATGCCAGTGCGGAGGAGCCGCCTGCCCTTGAACTAAATTTCACGTTGGGACCGGATGGAGTTGCCCCGGCGCGCGGATTGAGCGAAGCACGGTCCCCGTTCCCAGCGGAGACCATCTCGATGCGCATGCCAGCGCCGCTGCGGAGTCCTCCTCGTCACCAGTTCTTCCAGCATACACAGGAGGTACCGTCAAAAGAGCAACTCGAGAGTGCGTGTAACAGTGTTTTCTGAGGTGTGCTCGTAGTGTTGATTTGAGGACTGTACAAGCAGGTGCCTCCGTCTCCTCTTCGCGTTGTCAAGCTGAAGCAGGTCCGTCGAGACCGTCGTTGCGCCGGCCTGCGAGTCCGCTGGGGCAAGACCTTATCTCTGTGTTTTTCGCCGCGGCCATGTCAAAGCTTGGAAACACTGTTGGTTAGCATCATACCTACCTTGCAGTGGAAGGAAAAATGAAACGTATGTTGCACCGTTGCACTTCCTGCTGCGACCTCAACCACCCCCATGCATGCACGTGGAAATCAGTGGCTCAGAGGGTTCGATAGCCAGGACGTTGTAGCAATCCACAGGCGCAAGCGATGTTTGTACCGTATGAATATAGCCGACAACATACTGAAAGCGATGAGCGAGCATGCAGCATAAAAACTATGCGAACACCTTCGACACGGCCAACTCGTCCTCGTCCAGCCTCCTGAGGTCCTTCCGCATCCCACGCTCCGCCTGCGCGTGTTTTCGGTTGCCGTACTTGTCGCCCTTCTCGCGTCTCATCGCCGACCGAACCGCAGCGGGAGTGACGAACTCTGTTGCGGGGCGCGTGAGCACGGCCGAGCAAGAGAGAGGAAAAGGATGTGTGCGTACCTGGGTTGGAGTATACCGTCGCGCCGCTGAACGCGCCCTCGAAGATGCGGATGGGTGTGAGGACGAACCTGGGCCCGATCTCGGTGAGGGACATCTGGGGAGGCCCGTTTGGTTGCAACGGGTCCTTCTCAACGATCTACCCGAGCGGGAAAAAGGGTCGCGTGAGCCTCGCGAAATTATTGCTGTATGCGAATACGCACCTGAAAATTACGGAACCAGATCTTGTTGTCGAGGATGGAGAAGGTGAGGACGTGGTCGACGAAAGGTTTTGCTTTCCGCGCTTGTGGTGGTACGCCAAATATCTGCAGACATGCTGGGGGTTGGCACAACCGGACAGGGAGGAGAGAACGCAAGGCAGGAGCGAAACTAACTCACATGTGTGAACACCTCCTTAGTGAGCTTGCCCCACTCACTCTCGTTGAAGGCCTTGTCGAAGCTCAGGATGCCGCGGCTCCCCTTCAGGCAGTTGCCCGTCATTTTGAGCTCGTCCATGGTGTGGACGTTTTGTACGTGCATTTTGATGCTCGGTCCGTTCGGCGTTTTCGCAGCCCACAGGTAGAGGTCTTCGTGGCGGCGGGCCTCGAAGTACAGGGCGTTGTTACAGTTGTGGAGGTCGGCGAGCTCAGGAAGGAGGTTCAAGTGGTTTTTCGAATCGAGCTTGGAGTCTACGGGAGGCAGGCTTAGGGCCGAGTGCGACTGAGAGTATACGATGGGCATACCTTTCTTCACGTGTGGCAATAGGGCTTCAAGGTCGTTCATGAGATGCCTCATGCGATGGTTTATTCCACGAGACGAGAGCATGAGGACCCTTTGCTTGTTCCTCGGTTTCTTCGTGACTGGGGCATGGTCTGTGTCTACCTCCATATCGTCCGCCTTGCGTTTCCCCTTCGACTTCTTTTGCTCCTTCAATAGAGATGCCATTGTCACAATGCCAGTAATAGGGGACCTGAAAGACAGTAGCAGCGCCGAGGAACGTGAAGAGAGAATGAGGCCAGGGACTCGGACTTGGAATCAAAAACGATCGAGCAGGACGAAATCCACTGTAGACGCTCGTTTCTGTCACCTTCGTGTTACGTAATCATTGCGCGCGCACTCACTCTCAATTGATTGATCGCTCTTCCTCTTTACTGTAACCATCCCGCGTCATCGTTCAACTGCTGTAAATTCATTCCGCTGCGTGAAATTCATGTTTAAATATATTCTCTTATTTTACTTCAATACTGTACGATTTTGTTTGCTAGTTACGGAGGCTTACAGTGGTATCGGGCAGTTGAATCTCCGCCTCAATATGGAGCCTCCAGCCACAGACGCGTCTGGACGCGTTTTACTATTAGTCTTCACTGCGAGTCTCTGCAACGCATATATACCCTACCTGCTCGGCCTCCCTTAGGGCCACTCGCCCTACCTGCACCACACCTCTGCAGTGGACGCTCCCCGCGACACCAGGTCTAACCATGGCCACCCTAGAGTTCGGCTTTCCTAGCGGCTTGCTTCTCGCTGGCGATCCTTCCGACACTCCAACGGAATTCTTGGGCCAAGCAGCCATTGAAGACGCGTTTATTCCAACTAGATTGCTACTGGAAGAACCCCAAACTTCTCAGGACAATAATGGGGGAGAGTCGAGCCGCGTTTCAGGCGGAGAGTTTGGTGGTACGTCTTTTAGCTTTTAGGACGAAACTATGCTATTTGTTCCTTTCCTACCGGAGTAAATGCGCGACCTGCACACTGCTTTTTGTCGCTGCTACTCGAAATCCCTTCTATTCTGGCGTAGTCGCAACTAAACGAGGCGACACAATTCAGATGCGCCTCTTCTGTTTGGCGAGCCGACCCTTCCCTCTCAGGACACGAGTTCGCAATCCAAGTCGCAAGGTCAGCCATATATGCGCTATCTTTGAATCTCGCTGATCTTGTTTTAGACGATGACTTGCCAGACGTTGCAGAGTTGCTCAAGGGCTACACCGCCAAGGTCGCCTCCCTTGCCCCCGTACCTTCGAGTTCCAGGGTCATATCTACGAACACATTTGACGGTTCCTTCGTTCATTTCACGCGGAAACCTCCACGAGCAAAAGCAACCGCAGCGTTGGTAAGCCCATAGTTTGTCACTTTTCCTCGAAGCATTGGAGCGGTCCGGGGTTTAGAGGTGCCCAGGAGGCGTGCCCACGAGTAGACGTTTCCTGAGTCCTGGTCAAACAGGAGGACGAGGTGAATCAGAATGGGAAGATTGGGCTACTTCGGTGGTCCCACAATGTCCCTTCCTCAGACCTTTAGCTGCCGTCTCCCGCGTCTCCAAGAGTCTCTTGTCTGTTGGTCGTGGCTGCTTAGCATATCTAAGGTTAACAATATCACCAGAGACGAGCCGGTATCCTACCACAAGCAGGCCAAGGTCAACGAATGAAGACATTACTCGATACGCCTATACACAAGATGCTAGAAGACCTCTCCGTTTCTGCCGTGTCGAAAATCGTCAGCGAGTATGTGGTTAACGTCTGTCCCGCTCGAATGTGCTATTAACGGAGCATATATGCAGGAAGGCGCAACCAAAGAAGCCAGCACAGCTTGCAACTGCAACAAACACACTCATGTGGGTCGATCGCTACCGCCCATCACGATTCACAGAGCTTCTCGGGGACGATCGCGTACACCGGGATGTTTTGTCATGGGTCAAGGAGTGGGACAGCTGTGTGTTTGGGAAAAACAAGAATCGAGGCCGCAAACGCGCAAGGGACGATGCGAACGGTGAAAACCTTGACCAATGGCGACGGCCTCAAGAGAAGGTCCGTTGGCACTCTTCTCTCCTCACCGCATACGCCAAGGGTTGACATATAGATGGCTTTGTAGCTTTTGCTTCTCTCCGGTCCCCCGGGACTGGGTAAGACCACCCTCGCACATGTCGTCGCTCAACATGCTGGGTACAACGTCTTCGAGATCAACGCGAGCGATGCCCGCTCCGCCGACGTGGTCGACGAGCGAATACGGCCCGCCCTCGAGAGCGGTGCCATGATCGGCAGCTCCAAACCCAACCTCGTCGTCATCGACGAAATCGACGGCGCAACAGGCGGGTCCGACTCCGTAAGTCCCCATCCTCCCCCCTTCCCCGTCCTTGCGACCCCACTCACTGATGCTCGGTCTATCACATCCACGACCAGTCCGGCGGGTTCGTCAGCAGGCTCATCCAGCTCACGTACGACCGGCCGTACAAGAAGGGCCGTGACGGCGGCGGCGGGCGCAAGGGCGAGCAGCAGCAGCACGCGCGGCCGCTCCTGCGGCCGATTATCTGCATCTGCAACGACCTGTACGCGTCGTCGCTGACCAAGCTCCGCCAGCACGCGCGCATTGTGCGCTTTGCGCGCCCGCACGACACGCACGTCGTGCGTCGCCTGCGCGAGATCTGTGAGCGCGAGGGGCTCAAGGCGGACGCGAGGGCGCTCGCGACGCTCGTCGGCGTCGCGCAGGGCGACTTTAGGGGGTGCTTGAACACGCTGCAGATGCTCAAGGCGCGGATGGGCGCGGGCACAGGTTCGCCGTCGGGGACTGGGGGAATGGTGACGGAGGGTGTGGTGCGGAGTGCGACGAGGGGGATGAAGGAGGCGGAGGTGGGGATGATGACGGTGCTGGGGGACCTGTTCGTGCCGCTGTCGAAGAGGCGGGCGAAGGAGATGGGGGTGAAGGAGGACGAGCCGAGATTTGTGACGCGGTTAAGCACGGCGGTTGAGAGCTGCGACTCGCTGGACAAGATTGCGATTGGTAGGTCAATGTTTCTAGGCTGCAGCCTTTTTCGGAAGGGGAGCTGATGAGACACCCCTTCCGCAGGCTGCTTCGAACATTACGCCCACCTACATCGGCATGACGCTTCATTTGACCGGTATCTCAAGGGTACGGAATGGTTGTGCAGATGGGACGTGCTCATGGGTTCAATGCGCGCCGAGAGGGAGTACGCTCTCCTGCCATACATGTCTTATCCCCTTGTCGCATTCTATCCGCTTTTCCAGGACAGAGGTGCACCAAAGGTTGAGCGACCGAAAGCAGACTGGGAGGTACGTCGTAGCACTCACTTCGGACTGCAATACCCCATCCTCTCGCTAACGACTAGCTCGCCTCCGCAGCACTACACGAAACTCAAGGTCAACGAGGAGATCTACAAGTCCCTCGCGCGCTGCCTCCGCACCGCCGCCTCGCGCAGCACAGGCGACTACCGGCACCTCGCGCACGGCGCGCTCATGCAGCTCGAGCTCGCCCCGTACCTGAACCGCATCATCTCGCCGCCGCTCCGCCCGGTGAACAGCCAGGTGATCCGGCCCGCGGAGAAGGCGCTCCTCGCGCGGCTCGTGGGCGTGATGGCGAACCTCGAGCTGCGCTTCGTGCAGGAGCGGACGGAGGAGGGCCAGCTCGTGTACAGGCTCGACCCGCCCATCGACGTGTTCGTGACGTACGACGGCCGGCGCGCGGCGGACATCGCGGTCTCGCGCTACGCAGTGCGCCACCTCGTCGCGGTTGAGGTGAGCCCTACCCCCCCCCCCGTTCGCATCTTGCGTCTCGCGTCTTGTATCTCGTATCTCTCGCATCTGGCATCTGGTAGAAGCGGTGGTACTGCTGCTGGAAATAGCGAGGGGCACTGGCACTGACTGACAACTGTTTGCGTTTAGATTGATGCGCAGGTCATCGCACGGCAGGCCGACGGCCACGAGAAGAGCAAGGACGGCAAGTCCGCGTTCTTCGGCGGGGCGTAAGTGGATCTTTTCTCGCTCGGTCTCGCTCTCGGGGGGGAACGGTTTCCCGAGGAGGAGGTGCAGTGCGATGTCCTGCTAACACGTTGATTTCTCTCTCTCTCTTGACTTGCTTGCAGTTCCAAGAGCAACGCGTTGGCGGACGACGGACAGCCGGTCGCGAAGCGGCAACGTCAGGAAAAGCTGGCTGAGAAGGTGCGTTGCGTTCTCGTGGTTGGGGTCATGATGACGTCTCGTGAACTAACACGACGTCGTCTTTCTTTGGCACTGCGTTTCTGTCTGTCACTCATGTTCGCGTCGTCGCTCTTGTTTAGGCTGCTGTGGACTTCTTCGGACGGCCCATCGTCGGGAAGGACAAGCCGGAGGGCGCAGCGGGCGGACCGAAGGTCAAGCCGTACAGGGTTGCTTACAAGTTCAACGAGGGCAATTCGGCGGCTGTCAGGAAACCTGTCAAAGTCTTTGCGTGGCTGTAGACGTAGTTTCGTGCGTATCGCCGTTGGGCACGGTCGTCGTGGCAGCATACACTCTCGGAGACTCGGACACGTTATGCTCGGATGTATGCTTGATTGTAATTTATCTATCAATTCCGTCACAGAGGTGTGGCGTGTTGTACTAGTCGTCTAGTGAATAGGGTGAAAGACGGAACCCGAGTAATGTATGTACAGGTGGTGAGCTTGCAGGTAATAATGATAGAGTGCACACGGGCAAGTGTATGGAAACAATGCAGGGAAAGAGAAAAGAGATCGGCCGAATTAGGATGAAGAATTACTCTAGACGACTGCTTTTGGCACCTCGGCGAAGAACTCCCTGAGGACCTGTCCCAGGATAGTCAGACCCTGCTCCATCGCCTGCTCGGTGCCCGCGAACGTCGCTCGGAGGTAGTTGACGCGCTGTCACAAGCCAAAACAAAAAGGCACACACAATCAGCCCGCCGATCAAATCACGACCAAACGCAGCCTGAGGGATGCACTAGTACTCACGTCCTCGACCGGGTCCTCCACGTCGTCCCACTCAGGGTCCGCCGCGAGCGCAAAGACGCTCGCAGGCATGATGACCAGACCCCCGTCCAAGCACCGCTCGAACAGCTCCTCCATCAGCTCGCGCACGTTCGTCCGCGGCCCCTTCGCCTTCGCGTCCCCGCTCCGCGCGCGCACGTCCGCGCGGAAGCGCGGGTGCCGCTCGACGTGCACGCGCACCCACACGAACATGCCCGCCTCGGGGCAGCCCGCACTCGCGAGCCCCGTCGGCGCGACCTCGCGCGCGAACAAACCGAGGAAGTGCGCGCGGCGGCGGTGGTACTCGGCGCGGAGCGAGCGGACCCAGCGGTCGAAGCCCGCGAGCTCCCAGCCGCCGCCCCCGGGGGCGAGCATCTCGGCGATGAGCATCTGGCCGAAGCCGTGCGGGTGCATGGTGGAGGAGTCGGTGTAGGCGACAAGCGCGGCGTGGAAGGCGGCGCTGGAGGTGATCCAGCCGAGGCGCATCCCGGGCGCCATGATCTTGGAGAAGGAGTCGACGCGGACGACGCGGCCGTCGGTGTCGAGGCTGAGGAACGAGCGCGCGAAGGGCGTCTCGGGCGCCGTCGTCGCGCGCGCGGGCGCGTCGTACTGCAGGAAGTAGTACGGGTCGTCCTCGATGATGATGAGGTCGAAGCGCTGCGCGAGCGCGTAGATCGCCTGGCGGCGCGCGAGGCTGAGCGTCGAGCCCGTCGGGTTCTGCCCGCAGGGTACGAGGTAGACGACGTGCGGACGGCGGCCGCGCGCGGGGTCCCAGGTGGCGAGGACGCGCTCGAGGTCGGCAGGGAGCATGCCACCGTCGTCCATTTTGACCCCAACCCACTTGATGCCTTGCGCGAGCGGCACGTTCGTGACAGAGCTGAACGTGAACTCGTCCGCGACGAAGGTGTCGCCCGGTTCGCCGAGCAGGCGGAAGCACTTGGTGATCCCGTCCGAGTTGCCAAGTGTGAGCGTGCAGAGGTGGTCCGAGGGCGCGTGGTAGAACTGCGTGAGCTCGGTCACGACGCGCTGCGCGAGCGGCAGGCCTGCCCCGGCCGTGTACTGCATCCCGGCCTGCAGGGGGAGCGCGCGGGGTTCGTGCACGGATGATGTCAGGGTTTGCGAGGGCGCGCTGGGGCCTGCTCGCCACGACGCGACGGGGTCTTCCTCTGCAACTGAGGCCATCTCATAGTGGATGTTGCGGATCGGGTAGAGGGAGTAGTGCGGGTCGCCTGAAGAGGCGTGAGCTTCGATCGCATCATATCTGCGCAATGTTGGGGGAACCACTCACCGTTGGCGAGGGAGACCATGTTGGGTTTGCGCTGCGTGAGCTTCCAGATCGCCTTCATAGGATTGGGCTTGCGCAAACGCGCCTCTGTTGAGAGGTGATGCATGAGGTCGACTGGGGTGGCTGTAGAACCAGAGGAACTGGCCGCGACAGTCGGGAGCGGAGTCATAGTCATTGTGCAGAAAGGGACGGAGGCGGAGGCTGACGAGCTTAAGTTGTCTTTTATGGAGTGAGCGTGCTGCGTGGTCGCTGCGCTCAAACGACGATGGTTCGGTCGAGTCAGTTCGAGTCGGGACTGGTCGGGGATGCAGTGAAACGGAGGATGAATGACTGGCCACGGCAGCGTAGAGGACGGTTATATACACCCAGCGCCACAAGCACCGTGGTGGTGAGGATGCGATGACTGCCCGGGACCAGGAAACGGGGGCGGTCCGCCGGCGAAACTCGAATGCGCCAACAATTCATGGTTGGCACCGAGTCAGCTAAAGCTGCCTCATGCCACGGCCGAGGCCACGGTTGCGCGCGAGCAGTCCGAGGGTTGCATCGCGGATGCAGATCTGCCCATGACGCGCGCACAGTATACTGTAACCAAACGAAATCCTGCACAGGTATCCGCGTCACGCCCTGCTCTGCGGTCTGTGGCCTGTGCAGCAGATCCAGTATCCAGATCTGAGTATACTGAGTAGGCACGAGGGACCCGGGATCCGAGGCAACGGGAGCATCGCCGTGGAGAACGGCAGGCAGGGGAGATGTGTTTTCCGCTTGAGGATCAGCTTTTTTTCGTGTTTCACGCGCGAAATCTCCAGAGAAGGAACAAGACGTCACCACCTCACGGCGTGGCGGCTGTGCGGCGGAGGATGGGGGCAGGGAAGGCTAGGAAGGCTTGGGTGATAGCGAGGCGCAAATGGCGATTAACTCCGTCCAATGCGGGAAGCTACGCGGCGTTGGGCACTGCCCGCAAACGCCGCTTGAGGGCCTGTGTCCAAACACCGTCGCAGTCTCGAGGCTCGTGCCTGGGAGGACTTCGGCCGGGTTCGCCCTGAGTCATAGAGAAACTGAACTTTGTTCCAATGAGCGCGGAGCGGGAGGTGTATTCGCAAGTGAGCTCCGTACCGCGTGTGCCTTGGACGTATGCAAGAGTGCATGCGATATGCCGTTTATTTCGCGATGGGGCGCGCAGGTGGCCATGTAACATGCCTGGGGCGACAGGGGATGACGGGAGTGCGAGCGAAAACATACCACACGCAGGCGAGACGAGCAGACAGACGCCAGTGGCGGTGTTCCTAGACGCCACAACGCTTGCATAATCCTCCGATCCATTGACGACACCCACGGCGGCCGTCACCGGGCCGCCGTCCGTTCTCATTCCGCGAACCACACATGCGCGCACCCCAGCCTGTCCGAGTCCCTGCAGCCGCTGTGGGGTGTGGCCATTCGAAATCAACATCCAAACCACACGGAGCCGCATTCGTATGGGTACGCGCAATCCACCCAAGATGACGTCCCATGGGGCCAGTTACGTGGCACAACCCGCTCAACGGCATCAGCTTGAACTTTGCACTTTCCTGAGCGCGCCTGAGCAGTGTCTGGTGAACATTAACCAGCCTCAGGCTCTACGTAAGCCAGCAGCCAACTTAGAGCCGCTTACCCCGGGCGTCAGGGAGGAGGGTCCTCTAGGGAGTGGTGTTCCCCGTCCTGAGTCCACCCTCCAACTCGGCGTTGGACGTGGAGCGGGTGGCACTCGCATGAATAGCTTGCACAAGGTGCATGTACGTAGTGCCATCGAGTAACTGAAGCATCATGGTCCACATTGCACAATATCCATGAATATGAATGACTCTCATCGATCAAACCACCATGCATTCTACCTGTTCATAGTGCGGTGTTCCTCGAAGTACAATCATACACTGGTAGTGGTAGTGGGGTGGGTGTGCAATAGTATGGACAGATAAGTTAGCTAATACATGGGCATGTTTTTCTTGTTCTTCAGCATGCGACAAAGAGCACGGTCTAGAGTAATTGTACAGACAGCGTACACTGGGTAGAACAAGTTGACTCGGCATTCGAAAATGAGAGCCGAAAGCAGAATAGAGCGGGGTTTGGAAATGCGGTATATACTAGACTGGGCAGCGGGAAAACAGAAAGCGCGAAGGAAGAGCGAGCGAGCGACGGTTGAAAGCGAAAGCGATGATCGATGAGGGATCCGAAGTGAGGCGAGCTGGGCAAGGCAGGTGGAACCTGGGTCGTGCATGCGGGATGCCATATGTAGCTTGACACGAGCGGGCAAAGGGGTTCAAAGCATATACATACACTTCGACAGCGAAAGCGCAGAAGAGGACGAGGACACGACTCGGCGGACAGAGGCCGAGCGCTATCGTAATTGCCTTGACGGAGCGGGTGCCTTGGCTGCGCGTCGCAAGCTGTCGCGCAGGTTCGCCAGACTCCGGCTCGCGTGCAGGCGGAGGGTGGTCGCGAGCGTCCGCCTGCGCTGTGGTGGCGCATACACGTATGTCGATATCGAGTACAGCCGTTCTCGGAGGGGGTTGACGAGCAGGTATGTTACTGCAATACAGTCAACAACCCGGCCGCGTGCCAAGCATGATACGACATACTGATGACCTCGAGCAGCTCGTCCGACGGGAGGTTTTCCAGCTCGATGTAGTCGGCGCGCTTGCCGTTGCCGGGCTGGAGCGGCAATGCCGGGACGGGGCGTCCGTTGACGAGGGAACAATCTGAGAAGAGCCGCCCGACAACCTCGTCATCGTCATCGACGAGCTGTGCGTGTCGAAGCAACGAAGCGAGTCGCGGGGCCATCAGTGAGCTGGCGGGCGCAGCAACGCAGGCAGAGAACGGCACGAACAGTCAGGCCCTCCGCCGTGATTCGCCACGTATATTCCATACGTGTTGGAAGGATGGTCTCGTCCGAGCTGATAACACCCACCATGGACAGAGCGACAGGGACGCTGTCAGCGTGCGGCGGTAAAATGGATGGATAGAACGCTGGACCTGGACTTACAGGACCCGAGCGAACGCAGCGTCGAAGAGCTCAGTCGTGCCCCGCAGCTCCTCATCCTGTATCCGGATCATCGTCGCGTTATGTCCCTCCCATACGATCTCCGCAACGGTATCCCCGTCAGGGTCGAGGACCGCGGTTGTGTTCAGATCGCATGCTGGAAGCTTCTCGTAAGAGCGGTTGGAGCTCGCCAAGCTCGCTCTTGATCGAGATGGCCCGAAGCTCAGGCCAGGGGGTACTGGGGAGGTCGTTGTGCGATACAGGACCTCGTTGGTGGCGCAGTCGAGAAGCGCTGTGTTGCAGATATCCGGAGAAGTCACTTTCAGCAGCATCCCAGGCAATCGGCAGGGTGAGTCGCGAAGGGTGATATGAGAAGTGCGATGCGAGTGAGCCTCGGGCAAGAGGAGACGGAGATCAGAGGCAGCAGCCTCGATGAAGCGGGATAGCGGGGGAGAGACGTTAGCTCGAGAAGTGGTCAGCTTCGGGGAGGGCCTGGGTACTTAACTTAGATAAAATCGCATCGTGCGGCTGGGACGCGTGTTGATGATTAAATGTGGGCGGTGACGTTTGGGAAGAGCGGGCAGCGTAGGGGATGCATGCCATCAGACCCACTCGTGGGCAAGGTACCCGCGTGCCGCACGAGGACTATTGCAGGGATAGTGTAGATTCTTAGTGGATGGGCTCGATAACAAGTACAAAGGGCCTGCTCACAACGGATGTCGCCTTTGGGGCCTCATGTTCGGGTGACCATTTGGACTCAGCTCGCGGAAGATCTCCGTTACGTCCGTGGGTAAAAGCGCGAGGGAAGAGCGCAGTTTTGCCTTTGCTACCCCTTGCGGCCCTGGACGCTTGCGCCGCAAAGGGCGTGTTTCAATACCACACAAGATGGAGGCTAATGCGTATGTTTGCCAGGTGTGGACGAAGGAGGAGAGCGTAAATGAGTGTGGGCATGAACGACGGCTCGGAGTGTCTCGGAAGCGAGTTGACGCCCAGAGGTTCGCCAGATTGGGGAGAGCGAAAGAAGAGCTCGTTCTGATTTCACAACGTTTTCTGCACACCTGTCAAGTCCTCTTAGCCGATGACTGCTCTCTTCCTCACATGACTGCAACCCAGCCATATGCGATGGCGTAAGTAAAGACTTGTGATGGCGATACGGTGGTGGCGAGTATGTAAGTGCGAATTGAATATTGAAGTAGAGGCTCGGGCCAAGTCGGAGTCTCGGAAGAAACTTCCTGGATTGACCTTCAGCGTGAAAAACGCTGGACTAGAAGGTCATGTCTGCCGACATTTCAGAGGTTTGTCTTTAGACTAGGTTGATCATCATTGTTGGATCGTGTCTGACAACGTTGTCCATAGCATGTAGTCACAGTAACTGGCAGAACAGATTCGTTGTCGCAGCGCATTAGGAAGACTCACCGCTTCGCGACTAGACTCGCAAGAGTGCCACGACAATGTCCCATGACTGCAAGGAGCCCAGCTAGGTCATGGAAAATCCTTTCTGTCCGTAGTGCTCCAGTGCTTGAAGCTGATAAAATTTCAGTTGTTAGGGAACAGCTCTTCAAAGTATTGTGGTGCCTGATGGTGAGTAGTCTCATGCGACTATGGTCCTCGGGCTCGTATGTTTCGAATGCATGAGATGGTGAGAATGGGAAGAGGTGGGGGGAGTCAGCGCAGCTGAGCAGGTCAAGCTGACGCTATTGGTGTTCATTCTTACCAAGTTTGAAACCCTAGGCGGCCCCTAACCTCGTTCCAGGGTCCGGGACCGGCCTACGATGACCCCGGCTGGGCGGGGAACAGACGCTTACCCCACATTTGGTTCCCCACAGTTTGATTCCCCGCGTCGAGTCCGACCCTGCGTTTCCGCCTCGATCCCGGCCGCGCAACTTGCAACTCGTCCCTCACGTCATACCCTCTTCTTCTTCAGGTATAAGACCCTCAGGTAGCTACCATGCCCAACATACAACTTGCCGAACCGTTCTACATGGCCAACGGTGAGTCTCTCTCGAGTCTTTCCCATCGTGTCGCAGCAGTGACGTTGTCGGTCTCGATCAGAAGCACTCAAGACCTTCTCGCCCACGCCGGCAAGCATACCCCCTCCGGATGTAAATTATCGTCTTCGACTCCCCGACGACACGCCGGTCCACCACCATGCTTTGGTATGTACCCAACATTCGCGCCACAACTCGTCTGATCCGCAACACAGAACCCCTTAGCTTTCCTTCTTCGCGCCGCACAAATATATCCCAACAAGCTCGCCATTGTACATTCCGACGTGAAGCATCCTGTCATCTACTCTTATGCCGTCTGGTGCGTCCACCGTCCACCGTCCACTCGCTCCCACTCACCGCATCCGAACCCCGTCCCACGGCCAGGGCACAACGCGTACAGAACTTTAGCTATGGCCTTCTCCGCGCCGGGATCAGCCCGGGCGACCGGATTGCTTTCATCGCACCAAATATGTACGCCTCATCCCCTAACCTTCCACTTGACTATGCGTCGGGCCTGACCGAAGCTTCTTGCAGACCTGCCATAGCTGGTCTCGCCTTCCCATCGCATGATCTGCCGTGACGCCGTATTCACTCACTCCATCACGGTTTCTAGAGGCGTACCAAGGCATCTTCGGCGCCCGCGCGGTCATATGCGCCATCAACACCCGCCTGACGCACGGCGAGGTCGCGTACATCCTCGAGCACTCCGGCGCAAAGCTCATCTTCGTCGACCACGAGTCCACGCACCTCGTCAAGGACGCTAAGGCCCCGGTTGTTGTCATCCACGACACGGGCAGGCAGGACGACCCGTACGAGCATTTCTTGACGGCCGGCCGCAAATTCAGCGACGAGTGTGGGTGGCCGGGGTTAGAGTGGGAGCGAAACGAAGACGCCGCGTGCGCGCTCAACTACACGTACGTGGCGGCATGTTAGTTTACGTGTGGAAGGGGGCTGACGGGTTCTATTACTAGGTCTGGTACTACAGGACGCGTAAGTGAGGTGGTCGTTGTACATATGTGTACTAACCGCTAACCCTCCCGTGACACATAGCCAAAGGGGGTGCTTACTACGCTTAGAGGTGAGAGCACCGGCCCTGTTAAACGATATTCTGTCTCTAACCAAAGGTTAGGGTCGTACCTTGCCGCGGTTGCAAATGCGTACGAGACTGGGTACGCCTTCGTCTCCCGCGCCGTATGCACCGTTACTCATGCTAGCGCAGAATGAATCGCGAGTCGACGTATTTATGGTGAGTCCAGACGGTGTGCCGCTGATGTCCCCGAGTGCTGAAGTAACATTTGAAATTATTAAAGGATTTTGCCCATGTTCCACGCAAGTGGCTGGACGTTCCCTTGGGCAATCACTTTTGCCGCGGCTGCACAGGTGAGCCCCCTCCGTTCCACGCAACCATGGCATCAGCCTCACCGACTGTTTCACTTTCTCCGTCGCAAACCCCGCGTTTCACCGTTGACCATGGAAGGTTTGTCTCCGATCTGTGTCGTACCCCCAGATTTGGAATCACTTCATCAACTCTGGCGTGACACACTATTGCGGTGCGCCGACGGTCCAGGTGCGTCCACCCTGTATAATGTTTTTCGCGGCGGGCTTCTCAACCCTCCCGTGAGCGACGATGGTGGCTGACGCAGGATATGGTCTGCTGCAGATTGGCTTGATCAACGCGCCTCTGTCACGGCGCCTCGAAAAGCCCATCAACGCGATAATCGCGGGCTCGGCTCCGACCGCACACCTCATCGGCGAGTTGGAGAAAAGAAATATCAAGCCTGTGCACGTCTACGGCCTGACGTGCGTCTCCGTTTTATCTTACGACTTTTGAACAAAGAACAAAGGCTGACTGTCAATCCTTCGCCCTCGACGTCCGCAGCGAGGTATGCGACTCGAGCTGTCGGCGAGAGCGGTTTTCGAACTTTATTCTTATCACTTGCACGTAGACTTACGGCCCGTCGACGGTCTGCTACCAGCAGCCAGACTGGGCTGCACGCCCGCTGGAAGAGCGTGCCCGTCTGCTCGCGAGGCAGGGCCTTACGTACGCGACCGCAGAGGAGGTGCGCGTCGTCTTCCCGCTGGAGGAGGGCGAGGCGGCCGACGCCCCGCTGCGGGACGTGCCGAAGGATGGGAAGACCGTGGGCGAGATCGTATTCCGCGGGAACATCGTCATGAAGGAGTACTTCCGCGACCCGGGCGCGACGGCCAAGGCGTTCCGCGGGGGTTACTTCAACTCGGGCGACCTCGCGGTGTGGCATCCCGATGGGTATATCGGCATTATGGACCGGAGCAAGGACATCATCATCTCCGGGGGCGAGGTAAGCACAGAATTCACCGAGCGTGGGCTGGTATTACTCTTCGTGTGGGCAGGCTAACTTACGGTCGTGCGGCGGGCAGAACGCGTCGAGTCTTGCAATAGAACAAGGTATGAGTTAGACCGCCTGAATCAACTCAAAAGTGGATCTTACTGATACGCATGCATTGTATTTGCAGAGCTTGCAACACATCCAGACGTCCTCGAGGCATCAGTCGTTGCACGTTCGCATCCGAAGTGGGGCGAGCGGGCCATGGCCTTCGTCATCCTCCACCCCCAGAAGGCGGATAAGTGGGCGGGGAAGCACGCCGAGTTCGAGAAGGACCTCAAGGCGCATGCGAGGAAAAAGCTGCCTGGCTTCGCATGTCCCGAGTGGGTAGCTGTCGTGCCGGAGCTTCCTGTGAGTGTTGCATCTTCGTACCTTCATGCCGTTGCCGCGGGTCGCCTGGGCATGTTGGCGGGCGGTGCTGACTTGGATGAGCGCACAGAAAACATCCACAGGCAAGATTCAGAAGGTAGAGCTTCGGAAGCTGGTCGCCAAGCTCTAGATACATTCTGGCAGGGAAACGCCATTCTCAAGATTCTGGGTTACAGCAACTTGTACGGATATTGGATAGAACGCGGCACGATAGAGTACGACGGATGAGACGATGAGTTATGATGAGTATGGAATCTGGTTTGAATAAATGCTCTGGATGTGCTTTTGTCCGTGCGAAGGTTCGAGTTCTATGAACGTGAGTCCTGCCGAGTCACGGAGAGATATGCAGTTGCAGATGCGGAGGATGGTGGAACATCTTGGAGAACAGGCGGGAGGCGAGCGAACAGGGACAGTTGTTGCGATAAATACAGCGTGGCGAGAGCCAGAGGTGTCGCAGGCCTGGACGTCACCACGACTACTTGCCATCATCGTCGCCATCAGGTGCAGTTGGCTCATCAACGAGGACAGGCGGCGACGATTTGTTGCGGAGAAGGGCGAGACAATGTTGGCCACCACACGCCGCGTCGATCGCAGCCCACGAGCCACCCTCTTTGCGCACGACGACGGCAGGCGTCGTCTGCTCGTCCAGGTCATCGTCTCCGAGCCCGAGCTCGCCGACAACCTGCCGGCCCCACGAGTACAGCGCGCCGCCCTTAGTAACCGCGAGGTTGTTGTTGGTGCCGCACACGAGGTGCACCACAGGGTCTGATGCATCCGGGAACGTGACGAGCGCGGGTTCCGGAAGGCAGTCGTCGTACTTGCGGTCTTTGAACGCCTCGTCGTCGTCCGCGAGTCCCAAGCGGCCCTCCGCGGACAGCCCACATGCGAACACACGGCCGTCAGACGTGAGGAAAAGCGTGTGCAGGTCGCCGCCGGCGATCTGGACGACGGCTTCGCCGCCGAGTTCCTTCTTGCTGAGGCCCATCACACGCTTGGGCGTGTGCACCTCGCGGTCGATGCTCGCGTCGGCGAGGCCCGTGCCCGTCTGGCCTTTGGAGTTGACGCCCCAGCCCCACGTGTCGCCGTCCTCGTCGACGGCGAAAGAGTGGTTGTTGCCGGCGCCGATAACGGTCGCCTTGCGGGCGCGCGTGCCGAGCACGATCTTCTCGGGCGCAGTCCCTGCGATCTTGCGGCGCTCGATGACACGCCGGCCGAGCTGGCCTTCCTCGCCAGTGCCGAGGGTGTAAATGTTGCCTTGGGAGGTCAGCAGGATGAGGTGGTTGTTGCCTGCCGCGGCAGAGACCCACTTCTCGTCCTTGAGGTCGAGGACGGGGACGGGCTTGTATTGCTTTTTGGATTGGGTGGAGAAGCCAACAAGACCTTGGTTGCCCTATCAGACGGGGCATGCTCAATTATAAACAAACTACGATAAAAAGAGATGCATGCATGCGTACCGAGAAAGCACCCCAAGCACGAAGCTCGCCCTTGTCGCTTATTGCGGCGGAAAAGCTGTCTCCGGCGACGACCTTGACCGCACGGAACTCCTCTTCAACGAGACTGTGGATCGGAACAGGCTTCCACACAGGGTCCTGGGTCTTCTCATCAACCTCAATGGCTGCACTATCATCCTTAGGGTCGGGGATCATGATCGTGACCCTACCGAGAGCGCCGTTGTCGTTCGTTCCGCATGACCAAATCTGCACATATGCGTTGGAATCGATGGCCAGGTGGAAAACATATGTGAAGTGACGTACTGTGCCTTTCTCGTCCACGAACAGCGTGTGGAGACCGCCGGCGGCGATGGACTCCAAGCCCGCCTCGTCACCGCCGAATATACCCTCCCCGATGTGGTTGGTTACGAAGGCGTTCTTCCTGGGCTTGTTGATCTCTTGGTTGTAGTCCATGCCGAGCTGGCTCATCTCGCCTGAACCCCATGTGAACAGATGGAGAGCTGGACGGAAGTGTTGGGGTCTGAGGGGGGTGTGGTTGATGGTTTGAGGGACCTTGCGAACGCGGGGAGCAGCGGAGGGAGCCTTGGCCTTGGCCTTCGGCTTAGGCTTCTCTGTGGCAGGAGCCTTCACCTTGGTCGCAGGCTTGCTGGGGGCCTTGCTCTTGGGGGCGGGGTGGGCTGGGGCCTTAGCGGCATTGGTGGGTGCGGCGCGGAGGACACGCTTCGCTGCGGGGGCCCTCTCTGTGTCGGGGGAGGCGGCGCGCTTCGTGGCGCGGGTACGCGACTCTGGGGGAGTGGCGTTGCTCTGTGCGCGAGCGCGTCTGGGAGGCATGGTGGGTGGTTGGGGGAGAGGAGAGGGATGGCGGACAAGGATAAGCGGAGGATTATGAATGCTCTCGCGATGGTGTCCGCTTTGCTCGGCGCGCGCTCCCGGAAAAGTTCAACGAAGCACAAAACAAAACGCGTGACGTGAATCGCGACGAGCGGGTGCACGTGCATATCACGTGAGGGTGGCTCTTGTTTGGCTGTGCTTGGCTCCCGAACATACTTGCCAAACTGCACCAAACAGCCCGACGCCGAGGACGACGACGACCACGACGACGGCAACATCGACCGCGCTTTCTGCTACTCAGTCTCTGTCTTTTTTGTCTCCTCTGGCACCGCCGGAAGGTCCAAGACTCTCCGTGAACCTCTGGCATGGCCCAAAGACGTTCCAGCCATCGGTCAGCTTCCCTCCAAGACTCTGCCGTCCTCTCCCACCGCAAACTGCAGGCCCGACGCGCAACTGCTGCCCGCCGACGCGTTTTTGGCTTCACGAACTCGTACATTGAATCTCGCCCTACTTCCCACGCGTCAGGCAGTTCCCCTCCACTCTCCCCCCGCCGCGTCCTCGTCCCCCTCCATTTCAACCTCCGTCGACTCCCCTCCCGTATACTGTCTGAACGAAAGGACGATATGCGCGATGCGGTCAACGGCTATGATGTATCCATCGGTATGAAGCGCAAACGCGTCGTGAGCGGCAGCGAGAACACGTCTGCGTCAAGAGGCGCCCGGTCTTCAAGCCGCGCCAAGCGGCGCAAGGCACTCCCAGACTCGAGCGACGAGGAGCCTGTCAGTGAGATGGATGTGGATGCGGAGGAGCTCTGGAACGGTTCGGACCTTTCTGAGGATGAAGAAGCTATGGATTCCTGTACGCGTGCTTCCTCTCTTCTCTCACCGGCCCATTGTTCATCCTGTGTCGTAGCCGACAACTACCTCATTAGTGAGGCACCCCCACGCCGTCTTCTCCGTCTACGCAAGGACGAACTCGTAGAACTCTATGCCGCCGCTGGCCTGACAGAGGATGCGGAGCTTCTCACAAAACCCGAGATTGTCGACTGTATTATAGCCGCTCGTGACGATGTCGCCGACCTTCCTCCTTCATCGCCTGGAGTTGCCGACAGTGGCTCAAGCGACTACTCGTCGGACGGTGGCAATGTCGCTGGCGGGGAAGAAACAGACTTTGGTCATCGCTTCCGCAATGGGATGCGCAGGAGGGCAACAGTGCACGAGCTCGGTCGTGGAACGCCCCGATACCCTTCAGACAGAAGTCTGTCGATGAGCCACCTCGAACGATCCTCTGCAGAGCTGTCCCCGTCTAACGGAAAGCGCAAACGTGGGCTTCTCGATATGGCCGCCACACAGCCTGTTACGGGCGTCTCCACCCGGAGGTCAGTCCGATTTCTCTCGTGCTATGTGCGCTCCCCATATCCATGCGGCTTCTTCGACAGGCGAGGATACAGTAATGCAAGCTCGAGCAGGTCATCCCCTACATCCTCAACGATGTCTTCTGTGCTTCCCTCCCCTCCCGCCACTCGCCTTCGCACGCGCAAGGCCTCAGGCGAGATGGACCTGCTTCTGAGTTCGTCTGGCACCAACAAGGGCAAGTCCAAGGTGAAGCATGTTGGCTTCAGCGACGATGTTGAGATCACGCGGTTGCCCTCACCACCTGAAGCGGAGGAGAGCGATCTGACTGATCTCACGGAAGTCGAGAACTCGATCAACAAGCTCAAACCCAGTCCTCGCCGTCTACGCAGCAAGGGCTCTGTCAGCCGCCTCTCGCACGACAAGTCACGATCCGACGATGTGCATGAAACAGCCAGACGAGTCACGCCGATGCGGAAAGCGAAGGGTAAAGTCGGTAACCTCAACGAGAGCACCGACGAAGAGGTGGAGGAGGATGAGCTTGTGTCAGATGCTCAGGAGGACGAGGAGGTCGACGAGTTGCAAGATCCACCGTCACCCAACGCCACTCCCAAAGCGAAGGCCGCTCCGATGGGCCGACGAACTCCAGTAAGGAATCGACTACGCGCTCGCCACTTGCAGACACATACACCTCCGAGCGATGGTGATGATGAGGGGAGTGAGGAGGAGGGCACGGTTGTGGCAGGTGAGGAGGGTGACGACGAGGGCAGCGATGAGGAACTTCAGGAAGGGGCGGAACCGGCAGAACCGAGACGGTTACGAAACGGGAAGATCGTCGCGGATGAGGACATCGAAGAGGACATCGAAGAGGACATCGGTGAGGAGGATGACGACGACGACGAAGAGGAGGAACAGGAGGAGGAAGACGAGGAGGAGGGTGACGATAGCGAGTCGATCGCATCAACAGTTGATGAGGCTGATGTTGATGCGGACGGTGAGGAGGAGGAGATGGATGATGATGATGGTAAGTCTGTGCTGTATGTCGTCGCGCCATCTTCGCTCACCCCTCCCCTTCCAGTCGACCTTACTATTGCCACAGCGAAGACGCTGGTCCGCCTACGGAGGGACGACCTTGTACGCTTGTGCGAGACCCGTGAGATCGATGCGACTGGCACAAAGCCCCAGCTCGCTGAGGCTCTTCTCCACTGGCGAGATCGGCACTGCAGCGAAGCGACAACCTCTGCGCCCTCGTCCGCAGGAACAGCGCGCCCTCCATCCACAGCTCGCGCACCACGGCGCCGCAATACACGATCCAAATCTGGTTCGGGCAGTCTCACACCTCCTGTGCTCCTTCGCTCCCATCATGTACACATGGATGAGCCCCGGACACCTCCGTTATCTACTCGTACCAGGGAGAGGGATGGAGAGGGCGAGCTCGAGCTTGACTTGGAGAGTCTCGGGTTGGATGACCGCGAGATCCCTCCAGAGAAGCTGACGAAGCTCGAGAAGATCGGCAGTGGCGGCTTCAAGGATGTATTTATTGGCAGGTTCAAGGGTCGTCGTGTCGCTATCGCTGAGTTCCGTGGACAGCTGGGTCAGAGTGCGTTGAACTTCTGACGGCCTTGTCTATTTTGCGGCGAAGCGCTGATGTTTGACGTGTCCAGTGGATATTAAGGAGCTGAAGTTGCTTGGGGACTTTGACCATCCCAATATTGTTCGCTTCGTACGTGTTTGTTACGCTGGCTGTGGTGTGCATTGCTGACTTGGAGTTCTAGCTCGGTGTGAGCATACCCGAGAACACTCGCGAGACGCCGGTCATGATCGTCAGCGAGCTGTGCTCAAATGGTGACCTTTTCGATTATATCCGGAACGTCAACCCTCCGTCTCTGTATCGTGTGGTGCGTGTCTATACTTTGTACGACTGACATCGTAGATATTTACAACTGCACAGCTCTGTATCATGCTGGACATTGCGAAGGGGTTGGAGTACCTCCACGTTCGCAAGCCGTCCATCATCCACCGCGACTGCAAGTCATCGAACATCCTTATCACATCCAAGGGTGTTGCGAAGATCACCGACTTTGGCCTGGCAAAGGTCAAGCAGTCGACACGTTCAATGGTCCGCAGCTTGGTCGGCACTGTCAACTGGCAGGCACCCGAACTCTGGCACCCCGCGCCAAAGTATAACTACAAGGTGGACGTCTTCTCATGTGCGATGGTCTTCTGGGAGATCCTCCAGTGGCACGTCCGGGACAAGAAGTTCCCCTGGGAGGGCATGAACGAACACGCGATTTACGAGGCTGTCGGCGCTAAGAAGCAGAGGTACGTCCATCGTGCCCTCGATCGTCGCTCATCGGGCTCATCGGGCCCTCAGACCTTCCATGTCCGGGCTGCGCAAGCAATGGTGCCCCGAGATCGTCGATCTAGTGGAACGGATGTGGGCGCAGGACCCCTCGGAACGCCCCGATATGTCCGAGGTCGTCCAAGAGGTCGACCGCATTAAGTCCGTATATCGGTAACCTCAGTGCCCCCTCGTCCCCGCAAAACGTCCTCATCGCCTATCGTCGTGCGCCAAGCATGATGCACGAAGTATCCTACTCCCCCCGCACTACTACTCCGCACTGGCGCCTACCACACTCACTGGGACTGTGATATGACACTCCGTCTTGGGTCTCCCGCCCGCCCTGCTCACTTTGCCATTTACTCCCCTGCGTCATGCTCTAAACCTGTTATTATATGGCTGTCGAGCGGGCGGGCGAGGGTCGACGATGTCGCAAATTCACTTTTTGCTTTGTAGGGAGGTCACGCTCACGCTACGTTTTGGTGGGGTCTCTGCCACATTATTTTTCCTGTATAGCATGATGACTTTTGCCCCTTCGGCCCATAAGTACAAGTACATGTTCAGGCTTCCCCTCAAACTCGCCTCCGTCTACCATCATCCGCAATTAGGTCCTACCAACCATCACTGTATCTTAACCATCACCCGCAATGCATCATGTTACCCATGTTTACTCTGCGTGTGTGCTTGGCTTCGGAAGACAGTCCATAGCATTCGGTGAGTAGCTACAGCACCCCTTTCGTAGGGTTGATTTGGGGCTGATTGTGAATCATTGTGGATAAGCTACAGACAGGGTAGGGCACAGCATTTCAATGTTTCAGCGTAAGCGTACAACAACAGAACAGAGCCAGACAACTTCATAGCACAATCACGCGCGCATATCGGAGCTCAAACGAGGGTCTCCAGCCTCTCCTCCCAGTCAGGCGACTCGAAGTCCGCCCCATACATGTAGTCCCGGACCTTCAGCCCCGCCTCCGTCGAGATGGCCTCCATGCTCTTCACGTCGTGCAGCCACTCTTCGTCGCGCTCGACCCTCCACCAGCACGAGCCGAGCAGCTCCTCGCGCCAGACGGGCTCGTCGTCGCGCATGGACCGGCCGTCCGTGAGTGCGATGCCGACGACGCGCAGCGTGCGGTTCGCCTGCGCGAGCTCGTGCGCCATCGCGGCCACCTCGGTGTCGTGGTCGTCCGGCTGGTAGAATGCGCGCATGCAGAGGAAGAGGGCCTTGAGGGCTGGGAAGTTGGAGAGGTGTAACAGGACGTATCTCTGCGAGGATATAGTATTAGACATTAGGACGGACCATCCGTAAGCACCCCAGGCTCAGGCTGCTCGAAGATAAGATTTGATTGACTTACCCTGCGCTTTCCAGAAAGCTCGAGGACCCGCAGGTCGAGGAAGCGGAGATTCCCCGCGATGACGGGGAGGCGCACCCAGAACATGTTGTCCACGTCGATGCGGTACGCGACAGACAGGACCTCGGGGCCGGTCTGCGCGACGGCGTCGAGCGCCTCCTGTGCGCACCCTGCGGGCAGGAAGTCGAAGTCGAGCCAGCGCACGTGGCACGTGAGCGGCCAGAGCGCACCGTCGGCGACGTCGAGGTGTGCCTCCGCGAGCGCATGCGGCCAGCACAGTAGTGGGGTGCCGAACTCGTGCTGGAGCCCCCCCGCGGGGACGGAGAAGGAGAGCGTGCGGTCGGTGCGGAACGTGAGGCGCGTGACGGACGGGCAGAGCGTCGCGGCGAACGGCATGGGGATGAACGTATTGTGGAAGGCGAGCGTGCGGACGGCGGGGAGCACGGGCGCCGTCTGCGGGCGGAAGGGCGCAACGCCGTCGGACGCGATCTCAGCGGGGAGCGGGGGCAGGCTGGCGAGGAAGTCGGGCGGGAGGAAGGTGAACGGGAACAGGATGCGGCCGACGCCCTTGAAAATGGAGAGCGTCTCGAGGTGGTGATACCGGGTGAGCGGCTCGAAGAGGTCGTTCCAGGGGAGCTTGTGGATGAAGGTGACGTCCAGGACGAGCTCTCTGAGGTGCAGGGACTGTAATTGAGACAGAACCTCTACTACCTTGGCTCCGCCGTCCCGCAGTTCGAGGACGCGGAGATTCGTGCGCGAGGTGAGCGCACTGGCCATACGCCCGTCTGAGGCACGGATCATGTCCTCCATGGCACCGCAGCTGAAGAGCTGCAGGTTCTTGGCCCCCTCCACAATGTCCGCGATCATGTTAGCGGGATCGCTGGCGTGAAGATCGATCTCCCATGTTACGGCTTTGGTGAGCGTCAGACATTTGAGTAGGTTCTGGCGCGATGGGACAGCGAGGAGATGGTCGCGGAATTTCTCGATTTGCTCCGTTGTACGATTGAGGACTACGGTGTGGAGTGCGGGGTCAAGAGGGATATCCCGAGCTGCTCTGCACGTGTGCGAAAACGCGATGGCATCGGTGGGGGACAGATAGGATACGATGATCGCCATAACATCGACGTTTATGTCTAGCAATGTCAATTTGCGTGGTGGGGAAGGCATGATAGCGCTCTGCGATGACAGAATCGGGCTGAGCATGGTCAAAGATACTGGAGGAATGCCCAAACTGACTGACCCGATAGCACCGATAGTAATCTAGGTGGCTCCAGTACCCCTCCAATCGTGAAGAACTTGAAGGTAATAAAGTTAAAGCTTGCAAGGCAATTCGGGGCCAGGGATGAATCGACGGCGCTCAGAGTTGGTGGGGATGTGGCTCACCAAAGGCGAAGAACAGACCACCATTTGGCCGATAAAGCGTATATATGTGGGCGGCTGCCTGCGAAGGGCGGTGGGAGTCGGAGAAACGTCCTTTGTGGCCTGCAGCACAAAGGCTGACATTCACTCCAGAGGCAAATATGTGGCTGTGTCCCTCGGCGTCCCGGGCCTTATTCCCGAGCCCCCGTCCCCCTCGATGTAGGCCAGACCTCGTCGTGAACACTGCGGCGATGGTCCACGCGGAACCTCACGTACGCTTTGCGATTGCAACCTCATTATCTCAATGTTCTTGGCCTCAGGTTCGATTGCAGAAAATCCATTGGTAATTTGTCTCCGGCTGATACACAAAACTGGCATTGGCAGAGTATCTGGGATGCTACATGATTACAGGCGATCGATGCATGCCCGACATGCAGCAGGTCAACTTAATGTCCACAAATCATTCTTGCCACTCAAACGAGCCAACGATCGCCGTCTTCCCGGTCAGCGAACCTGGGCTAGGCGACAACACTGTCATGCGCCTGTTCGGCACGTCTAGCGCGGTTCTGCAAAATATAAATATCGAAGGCGGTCAGGGCCGCTGACGACGACACCAGGAAAAAGCACAGCTGAACGCACATGGCAATATAGCCGACGACGGGCAAGTCAAGGATTTCTTCGTCGTACCGTTCCGACTCGTCCGGATTCGGGGGAGCCAGAATGGCCAGGACGGCGTTGTACAACCCGGACCTCCCCAGCGTGGGGTCGACCACGAGCGGCTGCATCTCGGAAACGACCCGAGCGGCGCCGATGGGGAGGGCAGAAGACGGGGCCATCGTCTCTGGAGAACAGACATTGGGGTCAGCTGGCAGATCTCAATCCACAGAGGTGCTCTTGCGTGCTCACCTTCGCCGATCCGGTATATCACGATGTCGCCGAAATTGACGGACGTGGACAGCGGCGAGAGGTGCAAAGTCTGATCTGGGGTCTGTTCGCCACCTTGCACATAGCCCCGGGACGTGATCCCTACAGGCGGGTCGATGACATGGCCGTAGAAGTAAGTTTGGAGCTGGTACTTGTGGATGCGTTCTCTGTACGCGGTGTCGAGTTCGACGACCTGTTCAGCGGAGAGTCCTGTGAGCACGCGCCGCGCTGTTCATTGGTGCCGCTAGAACACGTACGCCGCCAGATTTTGCGATCTTAAGTACTGCCATGCGATTGCCGTATGTCCTTTGCATTTCCACATTGAGTTTTTCGTGTCCGACGACGAGGATGACATTGACTGAGGAACAATAGGCTTAGCAACCAATAGAACTTCCAGACTAAATTGCCCTACTTTGGAATGCATCCACACACGCCTTAATCATAGTCAACCGGTGGTCGCCGCCACTCCCCGAGCTCGCAGCGAATGAAGAAGGCGTGTCCACGATCAATCCCGAACAGCGACCTGGACCTCCATATCAGCAACCCAAAGCCCGCCATAAGGAACCACTACATTGGCTCACCGTCGGTGTCGCTCTCGTACCTGTCGCGAATGTTCTCCCCGAGATTCCGGATAAGGCGGTCCATGAGCAGGGGATTTCGGCGCATCTCCTTGTGTCCGTACCAGTACGAGAGGGGGAGCAGCGCGTTCGACGAGACGTGGTTCGGCGCGGACGTTGCGGTAGACCCGAGCGCGGACGCGGGCGAGGAAGTCTGTATCGGCGCGGTGATAGGTGCTGCCGATATCGCCCCGGGGACACTCCAAGCACCCTGCAAACACATCCGTGAGCGACGACGACGACACACCACACGAAAAGAAAAAAAAAATCATAATCGTTCAAGCGCAAGCGGACGTGCATACCTCGCTAGGGTCGACGTTGACGTACATGGGCACCCAGTCCTGGCCCGCGCGCACGGCGTAGTTGGCGAGGACCTTGCACACGCTCGTCTTGCCCGAGTTCTCCGGGCCGAGTACGAGCACGCGCGGCGGGTCCGTCCCCGCCGTGTCGTCGCCCTCGTCCTCGGGGATGGGCGAGCCGTGCACCGCGGCGAGCGCGCGCACGCGCATCTGCTCGAGCGCGAAGTGCACGTTGGCGTAGACGGCCATGGGCGTCTCGTCCGAGACATACTCGACCGACGGGTGGCCTGTGACGTGCTGGGGCGGGGCAAGCAGGTAAATGTGCGGGCATGCATGGCGGGAGCCAGTGGTAAGGGGGGAGGGAGGTACAGATACTCATCTCTATGGTGCACCCGAGCCAGGTGAAGACCGCCGCCTTGCACTCCTGACCGAAGAGGTACACCTTGCCCTCCGCGAGTTCCGCGCCGAAGATCTCTGCATGGCCACCAATAAGCTGTGGGACAGAACGTTCAGGTACGAATGCGCACAAGGGTAGTGCCGGCGAGAGATGCGGCGCATGGCGGCGGAGGACACACCTTGATAGCGAGCGTAGCATTGGAGTCGAGCTCAAACCTGTACTCAGACTCGGCCTGGAGAACCCACTTCCGGGTGTGAACGTTCACGTTCTCACTAGTGTCCATCATCACCTCCGCCCCAGGTCCTCTACACCTTTCGTCAGTGAGCAGTGAGCAGTAGCAAACCGCCACAAAACTTCCAGGGCTCTGAAAGCTCGGCAAACTGAAGGTACGAGGAGACGAACTCCGAGAGGTAGAATTCCCACGAAGGATATCAGACCTGCGAGGGCCAAAAGATGGATTCTCAGCAATACAGAAAAGATATCTCAACGCCGCTGGCAGCGTTCCTTCAGTCGGTGTGGGTGGGTGGAATGGTCAAGCCACAAGTCGGTTTTCTCAGCGCTGCCCGCCAAATCGCCTTGTGACGTCGCAGCGGGTGACACCCAGTCACATTGCACGACGATGACTCCGAGAGCGCCAGGCGAAAAAGCCACGGTAGCGCAGACGGCGAGACCGACAAGCCTGTTAGGTTCGTGGCCCGCCGCAGTGCAAATGCACGCGGCGGAAATCCGCGGTTGAACGCGGCTAACATTCTCTTTTCTAACCAGTACTACAAGAGGTAACTCAATACTAATGTACGACGACGACGCGTTCATGGTGACAGGCCTGCGCAAGGCCCAGTGACAGTGCGGAGGATAGCAAAGTATGCGTATGAATGTGCAAGAGAGACAGCAAGGGTCATTAAATCGTGAGTCGTGAGTGGTCGCGGACGGTTGGACGGTGGAGATGCGACAGGGCAGTTGGATGCATGTGTCCGGTGGGGGAGCCGGTGGGGGAGAGTCCGGGCGGAGAGGGGGAGGGGGAGGGGGCGTGCGCAGGTCTATGGTGGTATATGGATAAAAAGCGTAGTGCGGGGATAAATAGCGGAAGGATGAACTTCCGGTGCGATGTAAGGTGGCAATCTAGGAATACAGTAGCGGTGGCGACGACGACAAGGGGCCCAAGGAATGATGGCGATGCGACGATAAGGGTGCTCAAAGCACGAGCTTCTTGGGCTGCTCCCAAGAGTACGCGGGGTTACCGAAATGGCCGTAAGACGCAGTCTTGAGGTACTGGGGCTTTTGAAGGTTGAGGGTCTGCACGATGAGACCGGGGCGGAGGTCGAAGTTGTTGCGGATGATGCCAACGAGCTCCTCGTCCGACTTCTTACCCGTGCCGTAGGTGTCGACGTGGATCGAAAGGGGCTCCGCAACACCGATGGCGTACGAGAGCTGGACGAGCGCGCGGCGCGCAAGGCCGCCCGCGACGAGCGACTTAGCGATCCAGCGGGCAGTGTAAGCAGCAGAACGGTCGACCTTGGACCAGTCCTTGCCAGAGAAGGCACCTCCACCATGCGCTCCCCAGCCGCCGTAGGTGTCGACGATGATCTTACGGCCGGTAAGACCAGCGTCGCCCTGGGGGCCACCGATGACGAAGCGGCCCGAGGGCTGGATGTGGTAGATGGTGCGGTCATCGAGGAGCTCCGCGGGGATGACCTTCTTGATGACCTTCTCCAGGATCTCCTTGCGGAGGTCCTCGGTGCTGATCTCCTCTGCGTGCTGGGTGGAGACGACGATGGTGTCGACACGGAGGGGGATCGTCGCACCGCCGTCCTTCTTGTATTCGACCGTCACCTGCGTCTTTGAGTCCGGGCGGAGCCAGCCGAGCTCGCCTGAGCGGCGGGCAGCAGCCATCGCGGCGTTGAGCTTGTGCGCGAGGACGATGGTGAGGGGCATGTACTCGGGCGTCTCGTCCGTCGCGTAGCCGAACATGATACCCTGGTCGCCGGCGCCGATGCTCTCGAGCGAGCCGTGGTCGAGGCCCTGCGCGATGTCGGGCGACTGCTGCTCAATGGCGACGAGGATGTTGCAGGTCTTGTAGTCGAAGCCCTTGGACGAGTCGTCGTAGCCAATCTGTTTGATCGTGTCGCGGATGACCTTTTGGTAGTCGATCTTGGCCTTGGTGGTGATTTCACCGAAGACCATGATCATACCCGTCTTCGACGCGGTCTCGCAGGCGACCTTCGAGAACGGGTCCTCGGCCAAGCAGGCATCGAGGATGGCATCGGAGACCTGGTCGCAGATCTTGTCTGGGAAAGGGTCACGTATGATCACCGTGAGCACGAAAACGTGCTGTGTTTGAATTTGAAGAGGTCTGACTCACCTGGGTGGCCCTCACCGACCGACTCGGACGTAAAGAGGAAGTGGCCGGGCGCAAGGGCGCTGTGGGCAGAGCCGTTCGCGTGGCCGTTGGCAGACATGACTGTAGGAGACGACGACGGGCGGGACGAGGAGGAGGGGGAGGAAAGGGTGGGTGCGAAGTAAGCCGGCCATTGCACGATCTGGTATAAATTTGACGACTGGCGGACCCCGGCCACCGCGCAGCACGCCATCCATCGTCGCGGACTCGCGGCAGCCAACCATTCAGCAGCCTGCACGTTTGCGCACACCCGACATGTTACTCACATACGCTGCCTACTTATTTACTTACGCGCACGTCGTACCATAATCGTACGATCGCCTCCGATCAAGTACTTATCCTACAATCATTGCGCCCTACGTCGCAATCTACAACTCTGGATTATCGCGACACACCCACGGCCAACGCTCTCTAAGTATATACCAGATCCTACAGTGTTCTCTTGTCGCTCCTCTTGCTATGACCACATGCCCACACCCAGCGGATCCGACGAAGCCGACGCTGCTTCAGGTGATTGCACCGGCGGCGCTGGAGAAGCGGCACGTCCTGCTTCCCGCCTCTCCATATCCGCGATAACATTCGCACCTACGATGGTCTCTCCAGGCGAGTTATTTGTATTTGCGGGAACCCATGACGAGCGGGCGCCGCCAGATGTTACTTGGGACTGTGTTGCTGTATTGCTACGTGAGTGTGGGAAGGCGATAGGCAGCGCGACGTTTGGGTCGGCTGGCAGCGGCCTGGTCTCCTGAGGCACGAACGGCATCGGGCGAGCGTCGCGGTCCGGCGTCCGTACTGAGCCCCACGGGTTGTCCATGTACATCGACGGGATGGCTGGTCGCGACGTCGACGCCGTCCAAGGGTTGATCGTGTTTCCCGACGAGTAGGTGTAGGCGCGAGGAGATCCTGGCTGGCGGTGAGGCGAGGACGGTCGACTGTCGCTGTCTTCTCCCCTGCCCCATGCGTTGATTTCATCTCGCGACTTGAGCTCGCCACCGCGTCCTGAGTCACTCCCGTCGCCCGCCAGCGAAATGCCCTTGATATCCTTCGCTAGACCAGCGTATGCGTCCTGCGCTGCGGAGAACGCGGCAGTCGCATTGGATGACACCTTGCCCCATAATGAGCGCATTCCTCCGCTAGAAAATAGATCGCTGGCGTTTTGGCCGGAAGAAAGACCCGTACGCGGCGAAGCAGAGCGAGCGGTGCGTACGCTGGGCGACGGGGTACGTGGAGGTGCGAGACCGATGGAAGACGAAGATGCGCCGGGTGAAGACGGTGGCTGTAGACTCTCCCTCCGTATTCTCTTGGTTTCAGGGGTGGCAGGCGAGTCTCCGGGGGACGTGGACAAGGAAGCCGTCTTGGTCGCGGGTAATGGCGAGTTGCCTCTCTGCAGGAAGCGGGCTATTGACTGGGGTGTTGGAATGCTCAGTTGCGGGGAGACTGCAGGCTGCGGTGGGGGAGTAGGCGAAGATACAGTGAGGCATTCTTGAGACTGCTCCAAGGCAGGATCTTCACTGGCCGACGTTATCGGGCCCGCAAGTTCCGGCTCCTCGACAGTCTGCCTGAGGACAAACTTGCCATTCATCTCCTCGTCTGTCCGTCCGTACAGTTCATGCCAAAACCGCACGTCCTTGGGGTTCGGCATCAGCACGCCCATATCGGCCTTGGGCATCCTGTTGACAGGATCGTCCAAGCCCGGGTTGTACAGCGGGTTCTTGTTCAGCTCGATCTCCGAAGGCGAGTTGAAGTAGTCCCACATGCTGATTGTGCGGTCAATGACCGGGGGCTGGCCACCTTCTCCCATCCGACGTTCCCGCTCCGAGTTGACGAGAAAAGAACCAAACTGGCACGAGTAGAGGTGATGATGCAGCTGACGGAGGAACCGCTCGTTGAACTCGAACCGCTCGGGGTACTGCCGCTGCACCTGCCGGACGCTCTCCAGGAACTGGTGGAACACCGGGCTAGTCTCCTTGATGTGGTGCTGTGACGCAAACCGGTTCTGCACGGACGCCAGGAACGCCTGCGCGGCCTCGGCACCCCCGCCCGAGCCCGCGTTCTCCACGGGGGCCAGGAAGAACTTCTCGGACGAGAGGTGCCCGCAGCGATCAAGGAACTTGTGTCCGAACGCGAGCCAGTCCTTCTCCACGAGGACCGCGAAGCCCTTCTGCGTCCGGTAGAACGGATCCAGGCAGAGCTGAGCGAGCGACGAAAGCTGCGCCGTGCGATCCCATCCGTCCGAGCAATGGATGAGCACATGCGACGAGTTGACATGCACGTTCCGGACAATCAGTAGCGTGCCCTCGAGGATGGCGGCGATGTGCCGCAGCCAGCCCGACCGACGCAGCGCCTGTCTGTCGAGTACGGGTGGAACGAGCGGTGGGTCGTCCTCCCCTCCATCTGTTGCAGTCATGCCCGCGGCCTGCAGGATCTCCGTCGCGCGCAGCGCCTCGACAACCTTGTTGAGCGACTCGCGCATGGTGTGGATATGGTCAATGCCAAGATACGCCTTCTTCGCATCTTTATAATGGTCCATATTCTCCGTGCCCGCGCCCTTCGCCGTGTTCGCCATGGCGTTCGTCGTGGGCCGCGCGTCGATGATGAGGTTCGTCGCAGTCGCGCCGTACACGGGCCCCGCGCTCACCCTGGAGTCTGGGTTGTGGTGCGTTTGGAAGATGGTCTCAATGAGCTTCTCGTCCTGGATTGAGCGGTTGTTTGTCAGGCCGACCATGGGCTGACTGGACCGCGTGATGGACCCCTGTGATGGAGGAAAGCGCGATGTTTCAGGCTTGTCGCTGTCCGGGACATGCGGAAGAACGTACGAAGTTCGCCCAATGCAGGTATGTCAGGACCGGAAGTCGTCCTTTACTTCGGAACTTAACCGCATATTGGAGGGTAGTATCGCTTATGCGCGTCGGAACGACTAATCGCGCAGGGTAGGTCGGAGAAAACTGTATCGGACGGACCATTATTCACAAGGCACGAGGAGACGCAGCCGCAGCAGTGGCGACGCACAGAGTAATCTTTGTTTATGTCGGTGTACCGCCATGCTTTGGACCGGGTGCCAACCCCCATCCGGCCGAATTCTTCGCGGGTGGAGTATATTGACCATCCATTAGAGACGGCAAAGGGCGGGTTGGGGACATAGAAGAATGCATAGAGTTGTGAAACCGAGGCTTTGCAAAGACAGTGTTAAGCACAAAGATAGAAGGGAGGACAGTGGTGTTTGGGCGGCGGGGACAGAGATAATTACTTACTGGTGACCGTGAGCTCCTTCACACTCTCGAAAACGTCTATGGCATCCTTCTCCGTCGTAAAGGATAGGAAGACGGTTTCGAATGTCCGGGTGTGTAGTGTGAGTGGACAGCGTCCGTATATCGTCATGGGCATCCGGGAGACCAGCGAGATGAGAGGGTATGGGGTCTAGAGACGGCAGTGAGAGCAATGCCGGGATTCCAGTTAATCCACGTTTGTATAAGCATAGAATTGGACTGACCCACATCTCCTCCCTTCCCTCTTCGTCGAAATGAAAGATGGCATGGTGAGCGGTGAGGTGCAAGGTACCGGAGGATGTGCTTCCAGCCTTGGAACACAACACTTCCTCCACCTGATCAGGCAAACATCAGCATGAAGCCGAGGGTAAGACAAGAGCTATGCACCTTAGTTATTCGGAGAGCATCCATTGCTCAAGGGTAGTGTGCTCAGAGCGGCACGAAATGGCTTCGGACGGTGAGACTCTGAGAGATGCGGCATTGGCAGCGCGGCACAACTCCACTGCGACTTGTCCCTGCCGGCGCCAAACAACCCTTGGGCGCTTCAAGTCATGGTTGCCGTGGACGGTACCGACTCCGAGATCTTTGCCTTCTGACTTGTACCACCTTTATCTTACTTCCCGCAGCAAGACCCTTGCACAGCTTAATTGAGGCTCAGATATGTCGCCAGGCCTTGTGATATGTTCCGTATTGACTATACTGTGTCACAGGTATACGTGAGCACTGTCCATGATAATCTGCGCCAAATGTGGCAAGTGTAGCTGACGCTAGGGGATCCGCATAACATACCCATGGAATTCATCAGCGCACATCGTCAAAGGTTGCGGCCACTTATCCAAGAACCAGGTTGGCATCACGTAGCGAACGCATCTCAGTATGCTCCTTTGTCGTGGTTCGCCGCGCGGAACTCTGGCCCATTCGCGTCTTGACAAAAGCCTTCAACTCGCTCAGCTCACCAGAGTCTGCCTTCTCAACGGCATAGAACGCTCTGCTCACCCCCGTGAGCTCCTCGCGATCGATGACATCTTCGTCGCTTCATGAGTATCAGGCGAGAATCACTCAACTGACCTCGCCAACCACACACTCAGCACCCGAAACATCCTTGTCATCTTCTTTGAATTGCTATCTTCCGCGGAGACCTCGCCGATATCCTGCAGCGCATTTCGGAAGCCATCCTCAGCCGCAACCCCGGAATTGACGACACTCTTCGCGTCCTCCTTCGCTGTCTCTGCGAGCTCGGGATTGACTTCAAAGCCATCCGCGGAACGGTCACAGGTACGCACACGCTGTGCTGCCCGCGCATATACAATGGCTCCGATGCATGCGTCATCTGACACAACTTCCCCTCCTACACGGCCACCCGGTGCTCTTCATGCTGCGGCCTTATTACGACGGCGCACGCCGACTCGGAGGATATGGGCGAGCGTGCATGCTACGTTGAGCCACCAGCCCGGAATGATGATTCCCCTCTGTCTGTCAAACCCCGAATCCAGACTTCCAACCTCACCCAGTGACCCGACACCGAGACCGACCGTGGAAGGCGACCCCCAGGCCGTCATAGCTTTGGCCCCAGGTTCCCTTCCCAGATCGCGTGCACAGACACGAACTGCCTACCCTTCAACCCCAAGCTTCAGAGCCTCTCCCGTGACGATTAATCCTACTACGATTACTGCCTCTGCTTCTGCCTCTGCTTCCGAGCTTCCGCCGCCGCACTCGCAGAACCCCAACACCTCGTTCCCGTTCTCATTCCCGTCCCCATTGCTGGAGCCGTCGGCCACACCCCGATGATGGCGGATGCTCACCCGTAAGCCGCTCAACGGCGGACAGAAGCGCCGCCGCCGCCTCCCTTCCCCGCATGTACATTGTAGTACGCCCAGGCTCTAGCTGGAGCTCGGGCATACACGGGAACGCAGATACAGACACAGGCGTGAAGGTGGCTGCGACTGCGATGCGCGTGCGGCCTCCGGAAGTCGTCGTCGCCATGGTACGACGATCCCGTGGGCGGAAACCAGCCTGCAGCAGTATACTGTATCACCCGCCAGGCTGGGTCCAGGTCCCGGCGACGCTCAGCTGTGCGGCACATCCTCCAGGTCTCTCCAGGTACGGCGATGGTAAAATGGCAGAAGCGGAGGTCGAGGTCGAGACAAAGGCGCCGACGGTCGCGTGGTAAGTGAGGCGTTCCAATTCGGCTTCTTCTGACTCATGGTTATGTTCATGTTCTGGTGCGTTCGTGTTTCGTGGGCTCTTGTCATAGTTCTGGTTCTTTTATTCTTGGCATGCTCTGTTCGAGACTGTGTTGCGGACCTTGGAGTTGGAGTGGACATGGATATTTCATCAATGGATGTGCGCTGCTCCGTCGCTGCTGCCTATTCAGCGAGTCCGCTCGACCGGAGCGTCCAGTGGTGTGAATTTGCCGCGGTATGCGCTTCTTCGCTCTGCGATAGCTCGCTTACGAAAGTGGACGCTATGACCGTGTATTGCATGACCTAATGCGTAGTGCTCCGTGCTCGACTTCTAACTGTAAGATCTCTCTGGGTTACGTGCAAGTTGTAAATAGAATATACCAAGTCGTAATCCCAAGTTTGGCTTCCTCGCATATATGCGTGTCTCGGTTTGCCGCGCCCACCGGTGTAATATGCTAGCCACATCAGCATTTGGTGTTTCAACAAGAGGACGTATAGGAGGCTCATGATCATGTATGAGTGCGAACGAGCAACCACCCTTGTTATTTACGCCAGCAGTGCCACCGATCGCCTTTTAGCAGTTACGATCGACGCCCGATCGCCCAATCTCACCACCCGGTCAACCTCCTTCGGTTCCCCCCATACTTATCATTGAATCATCCAGCCGTCGCCGCCCTTCAGCGAGTTCAGATGAGTCCTCAAAAATCAGGATATCCAGAGAAATTCCAGATGCGCATAAGCCGCAGTTGCAGGTACTGCACGCGTCAACCCCTGGCGGAAATCCCTTCCGCGGACCGCACTCGCGACCTCGGCCGGGGTGACGCCAGCCCGTGAAAGCCGGCGTGACTGAGGCCCGCCCATGTTTTTGAACTTTTTCGAGGCTGCTATCCGATTCCCCGAGGCACATAGTGGCACGTGCTAGACTTACGGCAAACAAACGGCAGCCCCCGAATTTGCGCACAGTGGCACTCACCGGGAGTGCAGTTTGGAGACCGATGGGCAACTTGGGTAAGTGCCCGCCACGAGCTTGGGCACGCCGCTGATGTGAGCCTCCGGTGGGCGGTCGGGGGAAAAACATGATGCAAGAATAGGTGTGTCCGTCGAGTCTCGTGGGGGCTGCGTCGCGGGGGGCTTAGGGGGGAGGGGTGTGCTGCAGAATCCGGCTGGGGACCGTGGACCGCGCGGTGCTCGAGACAAATTTGAGGGGAGCAAGGTTTTGGCATCGTCTTCTCGGGCCCCTGTCCTCCTTCCAAAGATGTGAAGATGCCGATGCCAATGATGAGGACAAGGGGGTATGCACCGCGTTTGCGGGGCCATCGCGAACCTCGGATGTGGCTGTTCGTATCACAGTTGACAGGACGCGGAGGCTTGGTCGTGTCAACGCCTATTCGGACGACGCTGTGATAGAAGTGCGAGTGACTGCCTGAAAGCCGTCCGTTTGGATAAAGTTCAGGTTCAGAGGAAGGAGACCCCAGTAGGGGAGGGAGGCTGTCTACACTGCTGCCGAAAGAACAAGAACTTGTGCGTCATGAGGACCCTGGAACGTACAGCAGATACTGTACGTACTGATATTCAATTTTGGCCTCCCTTCTGCACTTCCTCTCCCGTCCCCAACCGATGCCGGGCGCGCACGTCGTTGCCGTGCGGCGTCCCCGTCCCCAGGTCCTCTCCGCTCCGGCGACGTGCCTGGGCACTTGCTGTAGACGATGGGATTGGATGTACATAGACCCCTCCGCCGCCAGCCGCCAGGGATACGAGAGCGAGCCGGGCCATCCGCATCAGCGAGTTCAGAGTTCTAGTTTCGACAGTCCGACCCTCGACACGGGACGACACCCACATTCCTATCATTAGCGATACCCCCGGGCGGCCAGACTGGGACTGCGACACACGTTGCGCGAGCGAGATAGAAGGGTCGTCCGGAAGCCCCGTGCGGGTTCACCTGAAGCCTTCATAGGGCGAGAGATGGGCATTGGGGACCTGCGCTTGGGTGCATCAAGCCGCCCGCGGCGGAATCGGAGGGCTTCTCTGTGGGCGCGTGGGTGGGGCTGGTGTCATGCTGGGCAGGATAGAAGGTGGCGAGCAGTGCGCAGTGCACCGCGGGTGGTGCAGAACACAGAGGAAGCCGTTCATTCCGAGCCGGGGATAGAGGCGGCCATAGAGCTGTGGATAGAGTCCGAGCTAAGGGTGATCCTGGACCGAGGTGGACTGGGCTGTGTGGACCCTCCGTTGCCGAGTGTGGACGAGTGATGCGTTGGCGAAGACGCGTGGGCAAAAAGAAGACAAGGGAGAGCGCCCGGATAAGCGCGCGATTCGATCAGGGAATCTCGAGAAGTTGGACGGCTGTCACTTCGACGTCTCCGTTGCCTTGAGCGTCCGGCGAGCCGGACGAGCGCAGGCGGGGCACCATGTCTGCCGGTATAATTACTCGCGAGCCCACCTCTGCCGTGCCCCGAGCCTGGGCTGTTCCCTTCCTGAGGCCTTGCGCTCGCGTCCCCTGCCTCTCTCAGCACGGTGCTTTGAACCTATCTGAGCTTGTGTTGACGACTTCTCGCTGTCGACCTCGAGTACTAGCCCCCGGTACCTTGCACAACTCGCAGAACAGCCTGTCCTTCCCTTCAACGCCCGGAAGAAACTCTCATCCTCCGTCGCTTGCTGCCCGCTATGGATTCCGACAACAGTTCCGTCGAGAAGCGCAGCGGGTCTGCGGACCTCATCGACGACCAGGGCGCCGAGAAGCGTCATCTCGATGTCGATACCACCAACGTCGATGTCGCGGCAGGACTTACAGCGGGCAAGGACTTCGTCCTCGACCCCGCAGAAGCCGCCCGTGTGAGGTACATGCCATCTGCCCATTCCTGCTCGTACTGCGTTGGACGTGCTCTGCGGTCATTGACGTCAAATGTGTCCCGTTACGTAGGCGGAAGATTGACTGGCATTTGATGCCTCTCATGTGCAGTGAGTATATCAAACCTACTCTCTCTTCTTGAGCGGTCCATCTGCCTGGCGCGAAGCATCTGGTCTTCGCGCGAGCTATGGATAGCAATCCGCGTCTCTTCTGCAGTGCTGACCGAACTCTTCTCTCCCCTACCCGGCAGTTTTGTACATGTTCGTACCTGTCCACCACGATCGCCAATGACGCGCCCCTGAAACTTTGTTGCCTCGTGCAGGATGCAGTTTGCCGACAAGACGACGCTCGGCCAGTCAGCTGTGTTGGGATTGCTGTGCGCTGTGCTTCCTTCATTATACCCTGCATGACGGAAGGCTAACCCAATCGCGCTAACGCGTTCACAGGAATGGTCCGCACCACTACATCGACCAGGCCCAATTTAACTGGCTAGGCACCATCTTCTACCTCTTTTTCCTTGGGTTCGAGTGGCCCCAAAACCTCGCGCTCCAGTACCTGCCGGTAGGAAAATGGTTGAGGTGTGTGGCAGACGCGCCGCCAACTGTGCATGCTGACCGCCGCCTTGGCTGTAGCTTCAACATCTTTGTTTGGGCAGTTGCGCTCCTCTGTCATGCAGCCGCGAAGACGTTTGGGGAGTTTTTTGCGTGCCGCGCCTTCCTCGGCATCTGCGAGGGCGCGATCACCCCCGGGTTTATGATCGTTACGTCCATGTTCTACACTCGCCAAGAGCAGACACAGCGTGTCGGGTACTGGTGTACGTCTCTTCGGTTCCGTCGACCGCCGGGAGGGCTGACACGATTTCGTTAGTCCTCATGAACGGAGCGGCGATCATTCTGCTCGGTTTGGTAGCGTACGGGACGCTCCACATCCACAACGACGTCCTACAAGCCTGGCAATGGTCAGCCCGCGCTACCATTCGTGGCACCTTCTATTCAAGGCGCTGACACGCTGAAACTGAAACTGAAACTTGTAGGCTTATGATCATCACCGGCATCATCACATTTGTTGTGTCCATTCTCTTCTGGCAAGTGTCTTCTCTGTTGAGATTGGCACGTATTCACCTTCCGCGTTAGGTTCTTTTTCCCGGACTCGCCTGCTACGGCATGGTTCCTCACCCCAGAAGAACGTGTCATTGCGGTCGAGCGCATCAAAGTCAACCAGGCGGGCGTTGAGAACAAGCACTTCAAAATGGACCAGTGCGTTGCTATTTGGGCTGCGCAGATCCATCTATCTGCCAGCCAGCTTGCCAAAGCCAGCGCACAGCCCACTGACCGCTCTCTGACCGCCCATGACGCGGCGTCCCCAGATTCGTCGAGTGCCTGAAGGACCCAAAGACATGGCTCTTCTTCTTCTTCGCTGCCATCTCGTGAGCTTCCCTGTCTTATTGTATCCGAGCAGTTTTCCCTGACTGATTTGCGCCGTTCCGTGCCCAGGAACGTCACGAACTCGGTAAGAATCTGTCTGACGCGATTCATAGCATTAACCCCGAGCTGACGGCCGGCGGTGGCTCGACGTATGGTGTCCCACGCGCAGCTCAGCAACCAGCGACAAATCATCGTCAAGGGCTTCGGCTTCAATTCACTCCAGACGACGCTCCTCGGATGTGTCGACGGCGTGGTTGAGAGTGCGTCTTTCGCCGGTCCATCGCCGGCGCACGGCCGCGGGAGCCGATCGCTAACCCCGCGTTCTGCTCGGCAGTCATCGTGATCTTCTGCACAGTCACGTCCGCGACATACTGGAAGAACGGACGTGCGTACTCGGGCTTCCTCGCGTACTGCGTGGCGATTCTGGGGTCCATCCTCGTCAACACCCTCCCCTCCGAGAACCGAGTTGGCCTCCTATTCTCGTACTGGATCGCCAGTGAGTCCGGGCCCCGAGCCTTCTCCCCGAGCTCTCCGAGGGTAGAAGCTGATTTGCGATGACGACGTGCAGTCACCTCGATCGCGCCCTTCGTCATCATGCTCGCCTGGGTCGGGTCGACGACTGCAGGCCACACGAAACGTCTGTTCGCTTCCCCG
Organism: Ganoderma meredithae; assembly: GCA_022814645.1. Classification (NCBI taxonomy): domain Eukaryota; kingdom Fungi; phylum Basidiomycota; class Agaricomycetes; order Polyporales; family Polyporaceae; genus Ganoderma; species Ganoderma meredithae. The sequence continues at coordinate 4,548 of JAKLMY010000063.1, read as the reverse complement.
TGCTCCCTCGCGGCCCCGTTCTGACCCTTCTTTCTTGGTTCTTCTTTCTTGGTTGGGCTGGATTTTTTTTACATTTAGGTTTGACGACGAACGCGATCGTCATGATTGGGTACGCCGTCGGCAACTCGGCGGGCCCGCAGTACTGGGAGGCAAAGTACCAGCCGCGCAACCACATCCCGTGGCTCATCCTCTCCATCTGCTGGGCCGTCTCCGCCCTCATCCTCCTCGCCCTCCGCTTCGTGCTCGCGTATGAGAACGCTCGGCGCGACAGGGAGCCGCACGACTCCACGTACGACTCGGTCTACATTAAGGAGACCCAGGCCGACGGGACCGTCGTCGAGAAGAAGGTCGATAGGGTGCGTTGGCTGTGGCTGTATGCGCGATGCTTGTTCAACGAGAGCTCATTTCTGTTCCCCCTGCTAGGCCTTCTTGGACCTCACAGACATCCAAAATCGCGAGTTCAGATACGTGCTGTGATCCGCTCGCCACCACCATCGCCGCCGCCTCGCGCCGCCGTATCATTATTTTTGGGAGAGGAGAGGCTCAACCGCATGGGTTCCGGTTGAACATTGAACACGTGAACAGTGAACGAGAGAGAAGAGGATGAACTCATCACGACTTGTACGACCCCATACTCGGTTGTTGTTCTTCTGCAAGACTGCATTGTTGTGCTCAATCGTTTTTGCTCACTTCTTGTATCATAGTTTGGATTCTGGATTAATTTTCATGACCTTGCGGCGCTCGTGCTTTCGACCCCCCTCTCCTCTCCTCATTTCACTGCTCAGCACTCAGCACCTGCCCTCGTCGACGTGCGCCTTCCGTCCTCGAAGTTTTCTCTGGAGCATATACGACGTCAAGCTTCCCCTTGTAGAACCGCGACTTTTCGGACGTCCAGTATCTGTTATACTGGTAGCCTGTGGCAAGCGCCTGCTGTGAGCCGCCCGCTTCAGCATAAGGATTCGGTGTCTTTCGAGCCTGGTTCCGCAGACCAAGGTCGGGTTCAATAAAAGGCGCTCCTATTCACGTTCAGAGATGGGAGCGCGCTTGTATGGCCGACAGCGACTCTGCTTGGTAATGCGTGGTACTGACAACTACCGCTGCTTATGAAGCAATCTAATTACACGACAGGAGGCGGGAATAGAACACGACTTCCAAATTCTGAGGCTTGTATAAATGAGGGGTCTCAAGCAACATCGTGCGTATATAAGGCGTCCGGATCGGTATCCAAGTCGTGCCCGACTCACACCCCACACACACAGCAAACTTTACAGACCTCCTCCGCATTCATTACAAAATGGCCATAACTATTCCCGCAAAGATGAAGGCCGTGGTCGTGGAACCGGTCAGGAACGATGTCAATCGCGCCAGAGCGGCGATCGATAAGTATGTAGAACTCACCGGATCGCATTCATATTATTCGCAGGGACATAAAGTGGCGATCAAGGACCATCCCGTCCCTTCCGTCGGCGATGACGACATCCTTGTCAAGACGGTCTCGCTCGCGCAGAACCCTACCGACTGGAAACGTGCGTCCACCTCACTGTCCCAGATCCGTGGATCATCTAACTAACTGGTTGCTGGTTGGCAGATGTCGACGACAACGGGAAGCCCGGGACGGTGCTCGGCGTCGACTTCTCCGGGACCGTCGTCAAGGTCGGGACGAACGTCGCGAGCCCGAAGGTGGGCGACCACGTCGCGGGGTTCGTGCATGGGGGCTGCTTCGAGGACGAGGGCGCGTTCGCGGAGTACGTCAAGACGCCCGCGGACCTTGTCTGGGTCGTGCCCGCGAACACGCTCAGCCACGACGAGGCTGCCACCCTCGGATGTGCGTGCGTGTCGTTGTCGCTTCCTGTGGTTGCATATGGTAAGGGGCAAAGTGTGCTGAGCGAGGCACGTCGGTTTTGGTTGCAGGTTCTTGACGGCGGTGCAGGACTTGTACCACCCGGCTCGGCTCGGGCTGGTCGAGCCGCCTGCGAAAGTCTCCGGGGAGGATTGGATCCTGCTCTACGGGGGAAGTTGTACGTGCATCCGTCCGCTCCGCTCTTCTCCTTCAAAATGCTGAGAGCCGCCGCTCTAGCCGCGGTGGGCCAGAGTCTCATCCAGCTTGCACACGCGTCGGGATACAAGATCGTCACGACGGCCTCGCCGCGCAACTTCGATCTCGTCAAGGCGCTCGGCGCGGACGTCGTGTTCGACTACCGCGACCCCGAGGTGGTGGCGAAGATCCGGAAGGCGACGGGCGACTCCCTGACGAAGGCCGTCGACGCGATCTCGGACCTGAGCTCGCAGCGGATCTGCGCCGAGGCTCTCGGTCCGCAGGGCGGCAAGGTCGCGCTCGTCCAGGCTGCCCAGGAGGCCGCGACGAAGCGCGAGGATGTCGTCCTCCAACGTGAGTATCAGTTTGCTACTATCCGTCCTCAAAACACCGGGAAGAGGTGTTCTCTTCGCTTTCGCTGACATGGCGTCGTCTTTCAGCAAGCGTCCTGTACACCGCGCTCGGGCGCGAGTTCGTGTGGAAGGCAGGCGTCGTGATCCCCCGCTCGGACGAGGACAAGGCTCACCACGCTGCGTTCCTGAAGAAGCTGCCGCAGCTCGTGCAGGAGGGCGTCGTCAAGCCCCTACCGATCAAGGTGTGGGAGGGCGGACTGGACGCGATCCCCGATGGCCTGCAGTGGATGCGGGAGGGAAACGTCAGCGCGCAGAAAATTGTTTATAGGGTGTAGCACCAACCCCGGGTCCGGCAGAGGAGCAGATTAATGTCTGTACCTTTATCATGTACGCTGCTGTATTTGTCCGGCTTGGAAGATGTTGGACAGTGCTGCTGAGGAGGCCTCAGCGCAGCATTTTAAGGCAAGGCCACGGCCGGTGTGCACTGTCCAGTCACAGTGAGAACTGCAAGTTATGCCGGTTCGCGTCTTCAAGTTCCCAGGTAGTACAGTACCAGCTACACCCCCATTCCATTCCACTGCGTATTACCAGCGAGAACGGTGAGTTGATTTGATATCACGCTACCGTGAGGCGCTGTAGAAGCGGTGGGCGTCTGAGATACCAAACCTGGCTATCGTCGACGACGTCATGAGTTTTTCAAGTTGATCTCCGTCCTTCAAGTTCTTCGTTTACTGCAACCCACCCCCACCCTCCACCGTCTTTCTGGCTCTATTAGAACGCTATTCTTCCCTGAAGAGGGCGTGAAGGAGCTCATTTATGGGAATGTTGTGGTTTCCCGACCACCAGGCTTTCTTGAGTCAGACGTGCGCCGACAATCCAGAGACCTTACGTATGCGGTCAGATATACGAATCGGGATTCTGGTAAGCTCGCGGTTCCGAGTCCATGTCGATCTCTATCAGCAGCGGATACATAGCCATGTGCGTATGCATTCATTCATGAGCGTCCGCAATCTGAGTTGTCATTTTCTTAGTGGTGACCCAAACTCCGAACGTCCCATCTCGCCGGTTAGCTGTTCTCCTACCGGGGACTGTACCTTCTTGGACTCCACGAACGTCTTACTAAAGTGGCAGCTCTGCCAAAGAGCCAGAGTAACACGCAATGCCTAGCATCCTCCCTATCTCGGGAGTCGTCGTGAGAGTATGAATGGCCTCAATATTGCTCTCCACTGTTTCCCTTATCCCCCTTCGCCCCCAACAAATCTTCCGTCAACTCGCAAATAGTATGTCCATCCCCGCCATGAACAAATCCATCTTCCTCGAATTCAGACAGGGGCAGTTCAATATCAGATCGACAGAGACTCCACAAGCGGGACCAGGCGAGGTACTGGTTAAGGTTGAGGCGGCCGCCCTCAACCCCCTTGACTGGAAAATCCAGTCGTTGGGTCTCTTTATCGAGAAACACCCCGCCGTCTTATGCTTCGATGCCGCCGGGACGATTGCCCAGGTCGGAGAGGGTGTCCCTTCTTCATTCGCCATTGGCGACTGCGTGTACGCGTTTGCCGCTTACTTCCTACTTCCCATCGGTTCTATGCTCATCTTATCCCGTCCTAGTGTCGTCCAAGGGTGGCTTGACTTTACACAGCAGTCGACTGTTGGTACATTCACGGAATACTTCGTGCTCCCCTCCAAGTTCGTAGGCAAGGTACGTAGCCTACTTTTTCGCCCCTCCAGGCGTGGCACTGAGCCGTTCACTGACAGCTAAAAATTATAGATCCCATCCTCTGCATCGTTTGATCAAGGAACTACTGTCATGAGTGGGATCGCCACTTCCGCTTTCCCGCTGTACAACCAAGACCCGACCGCAGCGTCTGTCAGGCTGATAGCGCCCTGGCCCGAAGGTGGTCGGGGCAAGTACCCTAGGAAGCCGTTCCTGGTGCTCGCCGGAGCAGGCTCCGTGGGGCAATACGGTTCGCAGCACCTTGTCATCTGGCCTATCCTACAGAAGCTAACTAACCCTTGTTCCTGTTCATGCAGTGATCCAATTCGCCCGCCTCCCGATCATCACCACCGCGTCCCTCCACAACCTTCCTCAAGTCCATCGGCGCCACACACGTCCTCGATAGGAACCTCCCGTCCGGCGAGCTCATTGCTGAGGCGACG